>JASAND010014174.1:0-12915 GCA_030248195.1 Trissonchulus latispiculum
GAGTTCTAGCTAGGTATACATTGCGTACAACATACTTCAAGATATGTACAGTGGTGCAACATCCTGTATTCGGTCGCAGGCTGGTCTCTCGCGAAGCTTCTCTATCTCAACCCGGTGTGAGACAGGGCTGTGTACTGTCTCCCATGCTGTTCAACATAGTGCTAGATTGGATAATGAATAAGTCGGTTGGACCCCATGATGGCGTACAATGCAGTACTACTGATGTGGCAGACCTTGCATTTGCAGATGACATTGAGATCCTGCAACAACCTGCTCCATCGCATTGCCACCAATGCTGGTAAACTTGGTCTTCACATAAAACCATCAAAAACTTTCGCAATGTATATACTTTCACCTTGACAGACCTGCAAGCCTGACGATCTAAGGAGAAGCAATAGAAGTCACCGATTCGATCACCTAGCTTGGTTCAGCTATCAGCAGCCAGCGTGTTGGTGCTTCCGACGATATCGGCTCGAGAATCGCGAAAGCTTCACGTACTTTTGGCCAGCTTAGAGAACGCGTTTTCTGCCGCCGAGATCTCTCAACAAAACTTAAAATGCGAGTGTACAACGCTACTGTCACCTCTGTTCTACTGTACGCCTCTGAGACCTGGACCACAACTCTAGACGATGTGTCGAAAATGGAGGCCTTCCAGATGCCTGCATTGAGATGCATCCTGGGAGTCAGCCGCTTGCAGCGGCTATCTAGCGCCAGAATCAGAGAGCTTTGTTGCCATCAGACCATGGTCGAAACGATCCTGAGAAGGAATCGTCTGCGCTGGCTCGGTCACGTTGCGAGGATGAGCCCGGACCGCCTATGCCACTCAATCTGACGCAACCCAAAACCTGCTTCTTAGCGGTGCACTCGCAAGGCCGCTAGGTGCACGCGGGACAGCCTTGTTTCCAAAGATCTCGACCATCTAACGGATACGGCACAGTCAACTGGCACAACAACTTCACCAACATCATCGTGGATCTTGCTGCGGACAGGAATCAGTGGAGAAGCATCATATGGGGACAGGCCACAGCGCATACGGATGCTGCTCTAAGTCAAGTCAATGCATTGCGTAGCCCTTGCACAGTGCATCTAAAGCACATATACTCTTTGACTTACAATACAGGACGACAAAAATATAGCATTACGTACCCATCGGAACTAAAGGCAAGTCCAAACGCTGCTTTTGTATGACCAAGTCGCTTTGCAGGCTGAAAAATTGGACACATACATAAACTGCAGAAAGTTTCTGATCGTTGTCACGCTGATGATGAATGCAGCATAAATTGTATCACCCAAATAAAGAAGACCTTAAAGTGGCTAAAGGAGGTGGTATTATTTTGTGCAGTACTTTTGTGGTGATTACTTGAAACACTATGACTTTCGCAATTTTGGACATTCATATGAGTTAATGAAACAAGCAGAATTAGCAAAGTAACTTAGCAAAACTTCTCTGCCACAAGGCTAAATGTAGATCAAAAAGTTTTAACATTGATTTCTCAAAACTGTAGAATCGGCCGAAAGTTCTTTTACGCCACGACATAAAGGATGGGCCGGGCCGAGGGACATTTTTTGGATTTGGCTTACAGAACAGGTTTCAATGCTCTAAAATATCCGTCAAATGTGCGATGACGCGAAATTTCGCAAATCTGCATTGACTTTTCTAGCAACTGGGGATGTTTTACTTCAAACCAAGAAAAATGACACTCCGCAATATTGCAAGTTTCATGTTGCCAAAAATCAGTCGAATCCATTGGATAATTTTGAGAAGAATCGCAGTACTTTTGGTACGTACGGAACGGCAGTGGCCCCTCTACTTATGGTGCAAATTTCGTGCCGGTATATAGCCCTTGTGTAGCGTGAGTTAGATATAAATACGTTTTGCGATTTTTTTGTGAACAAATTCACAAAAAATCACTTGTCCACAAAAAACTCACCACCGGATCTGATCTCAGGATATATGTACGCACGTATATATAGCTAGGAAAATTTTCTTTTCAGGCATAAAGTGAGCATAGTCCATAGTGTTATTACTTATTATAGTATGTAATAACATTTAGACCCCCAAGTTTCTTTAGCGCAGGCTGAACTTAGAATTTTGGTTCTCGGCCCCCCGGGACCAGTGGGTATCCAGGCCAATATGCTTGACCTTGATTATTGATATGAGGAAGCTAGGAATCCATTATTTTTTGTTCTATTGCTCTAGTAAGCACAGAACAAATAATTCTGGTGGAGTAATTTCGCAGCTGGAAAGGTCACGTGACCTGGGTCGGCGTCACGTGACTGACCAAAAAGTTTATTTCAAGGTCCCAGAAGCCTAAAAATTCGCCTATATATATAGGCTTTTCGGTGCGTAGAATTCAAATGTGGCATTAGTTTTTAGGTAACTTATGCCTAAATAAAGTGATACTGACCATCCCCTGGGTCCGGAGGGTCCGGGCCGGATTGGGGATTGAGTTTGCGATAATCGCATTCAGTTAGCGAAAATTCGCAAACTTCGCGATTTCACGATGTGGAACGCTTCTCGTGCGCTGTATATACAACGAAAAAGTAAGAACGTAAATTGAGTTACAGAGTAACACAACACGCTATGCATATAATGAGAAATCAAGCAAATGGAAATAACAAATAGAAACGTGAATACGCTAAGCTACTGAATCTGGTAAAAATATATATACATACATGTAAAAACTCACAGTATACGACAGCTGACTGCTCAACAATTTCTTTTCAGCAAAAAGTCCCAGCACTGAATTTGCATGTAATGGTCCGTGTACTTCACGTTCAAATAAGGCAGCACAAATGCTCATAGCAGAGAGAATATGCAGTTATATATATATAAGAATCTTTAGTATATATATATATATAATCTTGAAAGGAACGCAATCATGTTCATATTATATCAATTATATTATTCATTCTTGAAAGCACCTTGCCGCGGTAGACTGGCAGAACCCGCCCCTGGTGTTTGCGGAGAGGATGGCTACGTACGAATGGTTTCCCACACCCTGGCTCCTGGTGGAGCCATTACCCGAATGCGGAAAACCTTCCAGTATTGGAAAGTCCTGGCCTCCCAATGCTCAGCCGGGTTTTTGTTTGGAGGCCCTGGTAAACCAGCCTACTGGGAACGCATACTGTTGATGGCTGGTGACACTGAGGAAGATCCGGGCCGGGACCTGCACCCAAATAGCCTTGCCCGGTCTGCGACAGAAACATAGGTGTACCTTGAGAAATCGTTGGGGGAGGGGGTAGCCGAAATTAGGGTGGGTGGGGTCAGCCGTTTTGAGGGGGGGAGGGGTCCGGAAAAATCGGATTTGGTGGGGGGTAAAAAATTTTTTGGCCACAAATTTAGAAAAAATTCGCAAATTTGCTAAAAAAGCGTTATTTCCAACTAAATATCAAACATATTTCTTCAATTTTGTCCATTTATCCGAAAAAACTTGGATGTTTTGCAAAAATTTCGAGTTTTTCCAAAAAGTTTCGAATTTTTACTAATTTTGTGGCAAAATTTTCAAAATTTTGAGGGTGGGATCTGGCAAATTTGGGTGGGTGGGGTCTGGGATTTGGCCATTTGGGGGTGGGGTCTGTCTCCAAAATTTCGAGGGTGGGGTCGGCACTTTTCCACTTTGGGGAGGGGATCCCCCCCCCCCAGGTATACCTATGGACAGAAACGCTCCTAAGCCCGGAAGCTGGCTTTTTCCTACAGGGCCCCCCCCCAGAAATCCGTCCCCCCCCAGACTTGGGTCGCCCCCCCCCCCGGATTCGGGCCTTCCCCCCCAGAAACCCCCCACACCCTAAAGTGCCCGGAAAAATAGGGTTTTTGGAGGAAAAATTTTGAAAATTTTTTCCGGCTTCGCCGGATTTTTACCCATTTTTAAGCATTTCTTAGCTATTCTAAGCTTAAATTGCTCTACTCAAATTATAGCTTAAACTGCTCAGCAGCAAAAAATAGCTATTTTTAGACATTTTTCTTAAAAATTTTTCTTCTCCCTCCAGAAATTTTTGCATAGGAAAAAGCCAGGGAAGGAGCGCATAATTTTCTTGCAGCTGCGTTGCAAGGGTCATTTGCATAGGTGTAAGGTGGGGGGGTAGCCCCCCGAAGCCTTGTTTCAACCCTCCTCCAAAACTTTTGGGGGGGGGTCGTCCCCCCCAACTGGGGGGGAGGGGGGTAGTCGCGCCGACGGCGCGAAAAATGGCCAAAAATTGAGTGTTTTTTGGGTAAATTTTGAAAAAATTTTCAAAAATGTCCAAATTTTTGGCTTAAACTGTTTATTATTATGAGAAATACACGTTTTAAACTGTATTATGGATCTTATGACTCAATACTGTCCTTATTTTGGACTTGGAAACATGTTGGCAATCAAGTTTTTGAGTTTAAAACCACTGTCTAATGTTAAAATTGCTTTATAGTTAGATGTTTTTTATCATCAGAAACGGCTGAAAATGCGATTTTTGGCATAAGAAATGAAAAAATTTTTTGGGGCAGGGTTGGGGGAGGGGTCCTGGGGGGGGGGGGTCGGGTGGGAGGGTCGCCAGAGGGGGCCCCCCAGAAAATGTTGGGGGGGTAGGGACCCTCCCCCACCCCAATTCTCCGTTACACCTATGGGTCATTGTTCCATCCTTGCATGTAAAGAAACTATTCCGAATAGGAAATGTCCAATCTTCAGTCTGTCCTGCTTGCGGGGGAGGAGAACCATGTCCGCCATAGGTGTAAGGCCGGAGGGGGGGAGCCCCCTGCCCCAGAAATTTGGGGGGGGGGGGGGTGGAAGTCCCCCGTCGCGCCCGGCGCGAAAAATGGCAAATTGGATATTTTTAGGGTAAATTTTTTTAAAAATGTCCAAACTTCTGGTTTAAAGTGTTTCTCGTTGCGAGGAATGCACGTTTCTAACAATATTATGGGCTTTCTGTCTGACTCATTATTGACCTTGGCATGTTGGCAATCAAGTTTCCGAGTTTAAGTACAGTGTCTAATGTTAAAATTATTTAATGATTTCCTGGTTTTCGACATTAGCAATGGCTGAAAATGCGATTTTTGGCATAAACATTGACAAAATTTTGGGGGAGGTTTTGGAGGGGGTCTGAAACGGGGGCTTTCTACCCTTGATAATGGTGATACATTCCGGCGCAAAAAATTTTCCGTATTTTACCGCGTTTTCTGTCAAAACAAGGCTTGTATTTGTTTTTTTTCTTCTGGGGGGGGGATCCCGAGCAAATCACATGGGGTTAGGAAATGTAATTTTAGGCGTTTTTACACAGTTTTAAACCGATTTTATGCCAAAATTTGAAAAAATGACCATTTTTAAGCAAAATTTAGCTACCTATTTGCCCCAAAAATTGATGGTGGTGGGGGTCGTAGGAGGGCGGTAACCAAAAGTGTGGGGAGGGATAGTCAAAAAATCTGGAGGGGGTAAAGTTGGTCGAAAATTTTGGAGGGATACCCCTCCACCCCCCCTGGTGAAGCAGGGTTGGGCGAGACCGAGGCCTTGGGATGAGAATTTCAATTATCTCCGCAGCGTATTTTTTACAGGGCCCCCCCGAAATTGACCTTCCCCCCCCGAAAATGCCTTCCCCCCCCCGAAATCGCCCCCTCCCGGGATTTTTGCTTCCCCCCCCCCGGGATTTTTTTGGATGCTCAAATTTTTGCCAAAAATAGGCAAATTTTCAAAAATTTTTCGGCTTCGCCGAAGATTTTTTCGTAAAAATAGCTATTTTTAGCTTAAATCCGGGCATTTTTGAGAACTTTTAGCGTTTCCCCATGCAAAATACGCCAAAGAATACCATTTTTTGGCTCATTTATGCAAAAAATCTTCCACCCCCGAAAATTTCTCCCCCCCCCCCCCGGGCCCGGGCCCCCCCCGCCAAAAAAGCCCTAAAAAATACCCTGTCGCCGGGGGGGGGGGTTTGGAAAAATGGCTGGGGAGGTTACCCCCCCCCCCCCCCCAATTACACCTATGGTTTCCGCCCCCAGACCTCCGATTTTTAAATTCATTTTTATTGATCTGGGATTTGTGCTGATTGCTTTGGTTTCTGTATTTATACACAATTTTTTCCTATCTCTGTCTTTATATCTGATCTTCTTTTTAAAATTTTGCAAATGTTCCCAAAACATAATTTTAAAGATTTTTTGGTTGGTAGTTTGCTAATATATATATTAGATTTTTACTGGATGCTGGAGTCAAAATTTTCAGTGTTTCTATTGAGAATTTTCTTGAGATTTACAAAATTTTCTCAGTTTCTCCCCAGACCCCCAGCGTCTCAACTTAAATTTTTATTCTTGTAAAACACACTTATATATATACACTTGCTTGACTTGATTATTATTCGTCGTTAAATGTTAAAAATCGGTTTAAATACAAGCTAATTAATAAAATTCATTAGTGTTCTTTGAAAAACTAAAAAAATGAATTTCGCAATTTTGTACTGCCTGTCAGTGTTTTTTTCGCCGATGGCTTATGTGTAATGTTACACACCTCGCCAAAAATTTTTGCTATTTTTCAGAAAAAAGTGTGTAACTGCCTAAAAATTTCTAATTTTCTCCCGCTCTGTTTAGCACGCATGTATATATATAAAGTATATTGGTAATGGGAACAAATCATTTTGTCGTGTTTTCGAAGCAGCTTCTTTATAAGTGAAAATTGAAAACTCAAATTTACAGCAAAACTTGGTAAAGCTTTACCAAATCAACAAGACAAAGTTAAAAATTAAGCTGTTTTAACGCAACGAGCTGAATTCATAAGTGCGTACTGAGTAGCAACAGAAAGAGAAAAGCAGCAACAAGATTTAGTTGGGATGATTTTGACTTGATAGAACGTATAAAAATTTATTAAAATTAAAAACACAAATTTATCTGAAGGGAAGTGAATGAATGAACAAATGTAGTAAGGACGAACTGATTCGATTGCTAAGCATATAGAAAAAGCTAGTAATTTCCTTATACAACACCAAAATAAAATATATAAGAAATAGTAGTGGAAACAAATTAATGCGCGTAGGAAAAAGTTCCCACCATTTGGCAAAACTGGTCCAAATTTTCTGTGTAACGTTACACAGTCGCCAAAAATTTTTTGCTATTTTCCAGAAAAAAGTGTGTAATTACACGCGTTTTTGAGCAAAAAACACTGCTGTCTGTGGTTCGACCTGGGGGTGACCTAGACTCGGCGGGACAAAACCCATGTGCGGGAAAAACCCAAATTTCAAAATGAAAATGTTTCTAACCATTAGCAGCAAAGGAAAAATTCCTGCATTTCTGGGCTCAATAGAGCCTCCTGATTAACTTGGTATAGATTTTACCTAGGTTCAACCTTCTATGACGTGTTGTCCAGGTGGCCAAAATCTGACATGGCGCCATTTCAAGTCAAATTTTTCAATTTTGTTAAAAATCGCCAATTTTTAATTAAAATATGTCGGGTCTGGCTTTAAATGCAATAAAAACACGTTTTCTATGTGATAGGATGTTAAAACTGCAGAAATTAAGCAAATCTAAAAAATCTCCAAAATTGCCTATGTTTACGTATTAAACATACAAAATTTTCAAAAGTCAATTTGACAAAAATTTTTGCAAAAATGGTGATATTTTTTGATGTAGATGTTGATCTACAATTAAAAATGACCCGCTCTTTCAAATGGTATATATGTATATAGTCAAAAATGTTCTGGCATGCTTCCAGCAAAAATTTCGGCTGGTTTTTTCCCCACCCATTTGTTTTTCCCGCATTGGGTTTTCTGGCTTATTTTTAGGCCAAAATTTATGGGGGTGCTCGAAGTTGCCCCCCCCACGGCTCACCAAAAATGGGGGGGGGCATATTTTTGGAAAAATTTTGCTAATTTTTTTACGTTTTTTGTGCAAAAAATGCCAAAAATCGCTTAAAAATGGCTAATTCTAGGTTTTTTACGCTAAAATAGTGACAAATCCGTTAAAAATCCGGCGAAGCCGGAAAATGTTTCGAAAATTTAGGGTAAAAAGGGTAAAAATTGGCAATTTTTTGGGCTACGGGGGGGGGTTATGGGGGGGAGGTCAAAATTTTTGGGGGGCTTTTCATGGGGGGGGAAACCTCGAATGGGGGGAGGTCGCCGAATGGGGGGCGGGCCACCACCCCCCCCCCAGTAAAAATAAGCCAGGTTTTTTTCGCTGCGGTTTGGTCGAAAATTTCTCACCAAGTATAAGTGCTAGAGAGGTGTTTTATGGCTCAGTTTGAAGCTCTTCAAAAGGCCTCATGGTAGTTATCGTTATATTTTCGATTTGTCGCTTAATAAAAAAGTTACAGCCAAAATTCGAAAATTTGGGTTTTATTTCCTGCCGCGCTATTATAAATTTTGGGGGATTTTCTAAAAAATTATAACAATTGCTCTATTTTTATTGTTGTTGTTTTATTTATTGTTTATTCGCCGATAAAGTTATAAGCAGATTCAATGCTGCAACAAGCAACAATCTAGTAAAATTTCCAGTGAAGCAGGGAAATATATAGTTGGCAATTTGGGCTTCTGAGCTTGTTTTTATGACAAAATTGGTTCTACATAAAAATGGATCTAAGTTTTGAGAGGGGACGATGGTGTGAAGAGAATTCTTCTCTTCAGCCAAAAATAAGCAATATAAATGGATTTAATTAAGGCATAAGTAAACGCGGAACAAATGCTAACGTAAAACAAAAACTGTCCAAAAAAATCCCGGGGGAAGCAAAACTCGGGAGGGGGCGATTTCGGGGGGGAAGGCATTTTCGGGGGGGGAAGGTCAATTTCGGGGGGCCCCGTAAAAAATACGCTGCGGAGATAATTGAAATTCTCATCCCAAGGCCTCGGTCTCGCCCAACCCTGCTTCACCAGGGGGTGGAGGGGTATCCCTCCAAAATTTTCGACCAACTTTACCCCCTCCAGATTTTTTGACTATCCCTCCCCCCACTTTTGGTTACCGCCCTCCTCCGACCCCCCCCCCCCCCCAGCACTTTTTGGGGCAAATAGGTAGCTAAATTTTGCTTAAAAATGGTCATTTTTTCAAATTTTGGCATAAAATCGGTTTAAAACTGTGTAAAAACGCCTAAAATTACATTTCCTAACCCCATGTGATTTGCTCGGGATCCCCCCCCCCCCCCAGAAGAAAAAAAAACAAATACAAGCCTTGTTTTGACAGAAAACGCAATAAAAAAATACGGAAAATTTTTGCGCCGAATGTATCACCATTATCAAGGGTAGAAAGCCCCGTTTCAGACCCCCTCCAAAACCTCCCCCAAAATTTTGTCAATGTTTATGCCAAAATCGCATTTTCAGCCATTGCTAATGTCGAAAACCAGGAAATCATTAAATAATTTTAACATTAGACACTGTACTTAAACTCGGAAACTTGATTGCCAACATGCCAAGGTCAATAATGAGTCAGACAGAAAGCCCATAATATTGTTAGAAACGTGCATTCCTCGCAACGAGAAACACTTTAAACCAGAAGTTTGGACATTTTTAAAAAAAAAAAAAATTTACCCTAAAAATATCCAATTTTTTGCCATTTTTCGCGCCGGGCGCGACGGGGACTTCCACCCCCCCCCCCCCAAATTTCTGGGGCAGGGGGCTCCCCCCTCCGGCCTTACACCTATGGCGGACATGGTTCTCCTCCTCGCAAAGCAGGACAGACTCGAAGATTGGACATTTCCTATTCGGAATAGTTTCTTTACATGCAAGGATGGAACAATGACCCATAGGTGTAACGGAGAATTGGGGTGGGGAGGGTCCCTACCCCCCAACATTTTCTGGGGGGCCCTCTGGCGACCTTCCCACCCGACACCCCCCCCCCCAGGACCCCCTCCCCAACCCTGCCCCAAAAAATTTTTTTTCATTTCTTATGCCAAAAATCTGCATTTTCAGCCGTTTCTGATGATAAAAAACATCTAACTATAAAGAAATTTTAACATTAGACAGTGGTTTTAAACTCAAAACTTGATTGCCAACATGTTTCCAAGTCCAAAATAAGGACAGTATTGAGTCATAAGATCCATAATACAGTTTAAAACGTGTATTTCTCATAATAATAAACAGTTTAAGCCAAAAATTTGGACATTTTTTAAAATTTTTTCAAAATTTACCCAAAAAACACTCAATTTTTGGCCATTTTTCGCGCCGTCGGCGCGACTACCCCCCTCCCCCCCAGATGGGGGGGACGACCCCCCCCCAAAAGTTTTGGAGGAGGGTTGAAACAAGGCTTCGCTACCCCCCACCTTACACCTATGCAATGACCCTTGCTACGCAGCTGCTAGAAAATTTTGAGCTCCTTGCCTTGCTTTTTCCTATGCAATAATTTCTGGAGGGAGTAGAATATTTTTTTAGAAAAATGTCTTAAAATAGCTATTTTTTGCTGCTGAGCAGTTTAAGCTATAATTTGAGTAGAGCAATTTAAGCTTAGAATAGCTAAGAAATGCTTAAAAAAAATGCGTAAAAATTCTACTTAGCTGGAAAAAATTTTCAAAATTTTTCCTCCAAAAACCCTATTTTTCCGGGCACTTTAGGGTGTGGGGGGGTTTCTGGGGGGAAGGCCCGAATCCGGGGGGGGGCGACCCAAGTCTGGGGGGGGACGGATTTCTGGGGGGGGCCCTGTAGGAAAAAGCCAGCTTCCGGGCTTAGGAGCGTTTCTGTCCATAGGTATACCTGGGGGGGGGATCCCTCCCCCCAAATGGAAAAGTGCCGACCCCACCCTCGAAATTTTGGAGACAGACCCCACCCCCAAATGGCCAAATCCCAGACCCCACCCACCCAAATTTGCCAGATCCCACCCTCAAAATTTTGAAAATTTTGCCACAAAATTAGTAAAAATTCGAAACTTTTTGGAAAAACTCGAAATTTTTGCAAAACATCCAAGTTTTTTCGGATAAATGGACAAAATTGAAGAAATATGTTTGATATTTAGTTGGAAATAACGCTTTTTTAGCAAATTTGCGAATTTTTTCTAAATTTGTGACCAAAAAATTTTTACCCCCCCCAAATCCGATTTTTCCGGACCCCACCCCACCACAAAACGGCTGACCCCACCCTCGCTAATTTCTGCTACCCCCTCCCCCAACGCTTTCTCAAGGTACACCTATGTTTCTGTCGCAGACCGGGCAAGGCTATTTGGGTTCAGGTCCCGGGCCGGATCTTCCTCAGTGTCACCATCCATCAACAGTATGCGTTCCCAGTAGGCCTTGGTTTACCAGGGCCTCCAAACAAAAAACCCGGCTGAGCATTGGGAGGCCAGGACTTTTCCAATACTGGAAGGTTTTCCGCATTCGGGTAATGGCTCCACCAGAGCCAGGGTGTGGGAAACCATTCGTACGTAGCCATCCTCTCCGCAAACACCAGGGGCGGGTTCTGCCAGCTTACCGCGGCAAGGTGCTTTCAAGAATGAATAATATAATTGATATAATATGAACATGATTGCGTTTCTTTCAAGATTATATATATATATATACTAAAGATTCTTGGCAACATATATAACTGCATATTCTCTCTGCTATGAGCATTTGTGCTGCCTTATTTGAACGTGAAGTACACGGACCATTACATGCAAATTCAGTGCTGGGACTTTTTTTGCTGAAAAGAAATTGTTGAGCAGTCAGCTGTCGTATACTGTGAGTTTTACATGTATGTATATATATTTTTACCAGATTCAGTAGCTTAGCGTATTCACGTTTCTATTTGTTATTTCCATTTGCTTGATTTCTCATTATATGCATAGCGTGTTGTGTTACCTTGTAACTCAATTTTACGTTCTTACTTTTTTCGTTGATTATACAGCGCACGAGAAGCGTTCCACATCGTGAAATCGCGAAGTTTGCGAATTTTCGCTAACTGAATGCGATTATCGCAAACTCAACTCTCAACTCGGCCCGGACCCTCCGGACCCAGGGGATGGTCAGTATCACTTTATTTAGGCATAAGTTACCTAAAAACTAATGCCACATTTGAATTCTACGCACCGAAAAGCCTATATATATAGGCGAATTTTTTAGGCTTCTGGGACCTTGAAATAAACTTTTGGTCAGTCACGTGACGCCGACCCAGGTCACGTGACCTTCCAGATGCGAAATTACTCCACCAAAATTATTTGTTCTGAAGCTTACTAGAGCAATAGAACAAAAATAATGGATTCCTCATATCAATAATCAAGGTCAAGCATATTGGCCTGATACCCACTGGTCCCGGGGGCCGAGAACCAAAATTCTAAGTTCAGCCTGCGCTAAAGAAACTTAGTCTAAATGTTATTACATACTATAATAAGTAATAACACTATGGACTATGCTCACTTTATGCCTGAAAAGAAAATTTTCCTAGCTATATATACGTGCGTACATATATCCTGCGAGATCAGATCCGGTGGTGAGTTTTTTGTGGACAAGTGATTTTTTGTGGAATTTGTTCACAAAAAAATCGCAAAACGTATTTATATCTAACTCACGCTACTAAGGGCTATATACCGGCACGAAATTTGCACCATAAGTAGAGGGGCCACTGCCGTTCCGTACGTACCAAAAGTACTGCGATTCTTCTCAAAATTATCCAATGGATTCGACTGATTTTTGGCAACATGAAACTTGCAATATTGCGGAGTGTCATTCCTCTTGGTTTGAAGTAAAACATCCCCAGTTGCTAGAAAAGTCAATGCAGATTTGCGAAATTTCGCGTCATCGCACATTTGAGCGGATATTTCTAGAGCATTGAAAAACCTGTTCTGTAAGCCAAATCCAAAAATGTCCCTCGGCCCGGCCCATCCTTTATGTCGTGGCGTGAAAAGAACTTTCGGCCGATTCTACAGTTTTGAGAAATCAATGTTAAAACTTTTTGATCTACATTTAGCCTTTGTGGCAGAGAAGTTTTGCTTAAGTTACTTACACTCCTGCTTGTTTCATTAACTCATATGAATGTCCAAAATTGCGAAAAGTCATAGTGTTTCAAGTAATCACCACA
>JASAND010014179.1:0-15152 GCA_030248195.1 Trissonchulus latispiculum
GGGTTAACGAGTTAACAGCTAACGGTAGCTATTCATAAAACAGTTGTGCTCCATTTAGGACGTAACAATACGCATTTGGGTTATAATCTAATCTAATACGGCAATGGAGATAGCTGATGGTTACAATGACCTTGGGGTCTATATCAACTCCCGTCTATGCGTGTCTGAGCATGTAGATTCGATTACAGCTAAGGCTCGTCCTACTTTATTTCTTATGAAGCAAAATTTTGTTACGAATGATATATCTGTTAGGGTCCAATTGTATAAATCTTACGTTTTGCCAATTCTTTCTTATGCTTCTGAAACATGGAATCCTTATCTGAAATGAGATATTGAGGCCATAGAGAAGGTACAGATGAAGTTTTGCGCAGACCTGCCTGGTTTTGATGATATATCTTACAGTGATTGTTGTCATGTTCTGAAGTTAGACTCGCTAGAAATGCGTAGGTTAATTGTTGACCTTGTACTGGTATATAAAATTATTTATGGTTTAACTGTAATTGCTCCTACTGATTTGTTTTGTTTCTTTACTAGCAGATATGATACTAGAGGCCATCTATTTAAAATTCGACAAGTTAAATGTAATTTAAACTCGCGCAAATTTTATTTTAGTAACAGAGTCGTTGAACCATGGAATGCACTTCCTAGTACTGTCGTGGGTAGCCCAGATATAGAAACTTTTAAAAAAAGGATTGCCGATTGTAAACCTTTGTTGTCTAAGTATTTACGTGTGTATTATATTATACTATATTCATGACCGGTAATTTCTCTACACTCATACTTGTCTAGTTTGTTGGGTACTTTGGATTGTCGTCTTTTCTCTGCTGTTTAGTTTATACGTTATTTCCATGTATGTTGTACTTTTGTTTCTATTATGACTGATGATTGTCCGTCGTCAATGTTCTTTCGGAAGTAAACTTTTTTCTTTCTTTTCTTCTTCAAACTATGACGGGGGTTTCGGGGGGGAGGTGATACCCCATCACATTTCGCAGGTCGACCACCAAATTTCCAGCGCTTACCATTCACATCCATCACTTTGCCCTCCCCCAAATGCGTGACCAAACGATTGAATAGTACCAATCGTTTGGACACGTTTGATCTCGTTCGTTCCACGATAAAGTTTCGTTTGTTCCAGGTTAAGTAAAAAGAAATTTTCAAAAAACTTCACCTATGAGCTAACTTTATGCCAGCCCCCCCATTTAATGTTTTGAAAAACTGTTTCTGTCATTATAAAGCTGACGTTTGATCACATACAAATTTTGTTTGGTCACAAGTATTTCAGAAGACAGATTTGACGTTCCCTCTACCGAAAATCATAGCTTCACCGGAAATTTTGTTTGGGGAATGGTAAACCTCCGTCACTTTGGCTCCCCCAAATGCGTGACCAAACGATTGTATAGTACCAATCATTTGGTCACGTTTGATCACGTTTGTTCCACGATAAAGTTTCGTTCGGTTTTAACCCATTTGATTCAGTGTTTAGACGCCTGCGCTGAACACTGAAATTGGGATCCATGCTTGGACTGGATGATATACGCTTTCCATATCACTATTAGCTGTGCTTAATATAATTACATATTTGATCCTGTCATTACCGTGTCTCTGCTGCTACGACTGCTAGTGCCGATCGCCATGACTCGAGGCGCCTCAGCTGGTCAATCAACTCCTGGGGGATCGCTTATTTGCCGGGTGCCTGCTTGCAAGGGCAAAATCGGTGAATCGGACTGGGTAGTTCCCTGTTCCAAATGCAACTTACCAATGCATTCTCGCTGTGCTGGGTTTGATGACGGTGGAATTAAGGCTTGGGGAAGGGTTCAAGGTATTGTCTCTGTGTATTGTCCTCAGTGCAAAGGAGCCCTGGCTACATTGGAGGACCGGGTCGGGGCGTTGGAAAAGGAAGTCCGAGCACTACGCGAATCCCCCCGGCCTACCGGTATTGGGACAGACTCGGCGACCTTCGTTAGGGAGGTGTTCAGGGAGTGCATGCAATCACTTATGCCTACGGTGGTTGAACTTGTAAAGGATCGGATGGAAGCGGAAACGAAGAAGGATAAGCTTGTCATTTTAGGGCTCCCGGAGGATCAGCAGCAACAGGGTGGTGATTTGTTTGTTGTGCAGAATGCGGCGGAAAAGATCGGATTGGATAAGGAGGTGATTGGTGAGGTGAGAGAGGATAAGCCCCGAATTTTGAAAGTCCGATTCCAGAATAGCTTTGCCAGACGAACTTTCCTAAGGCAGTTTAGCCAGGTAAAATCCAAAATACCTGGTTGCTCTGTCAAAACTTGGGTTCGACCTGATCTGACCTACTTGGAACGGAAGCGTGAACGAGGACTACTCCAGGAACTCTATCGTCGACGGGATGCTGGGGAATCTGTGAAGATTTATCGCGGGGAAATTGTGCCGGCCCCGACACCAAAGGACAAACCAGCGGAAAACTAGCGGATGGCCCCTTGCCCCAGCCCGGAGTGCCAGTGAACTGCCGCATTAATACTATTTCTCGTGTTTGTTGTGTTTTGTACTTTAATGCGCAATGCCTGGGAAATAAATTTGACGACTTGAAGTTTGAGCTAAGTCAAAAGTCTTTTGACTTCGTAGTAATTACTGAAACCTGGTTAAAACAGCCAAATAAAGCTGACGGTCATAGTTCAAAAGTGTTTCCTTTGACTAATGATTATACTGTTTACAGATGCGATAGGACAGTAAACAACCGTGCGCATGGTGGGGTGGCTTGCATGGTTTCAAACGAGGTTGAAGTTAATTTTTTCCAGGAATATTCATGGAATTTAATTGAGCTTCTGGTACTACATGTCATTTGCCGTAAGAAACCTCTTCTACTGCTTGTGTTGTATAGATCGCCAGACACTGTTTTGGTTGATGATATGAATTGTATTGATGCTATGAAATCGGTAGTACTTAATTACCCTGCATGTGACCATATAATTCTTGGTGATTTCAATGTGCCGGGTGTAAATTGGGGAGAAGTTGGGGGAGCACGGAATGAGGCAGAACGCTGTTATTTAGGTTTTGCTTCTGAAATGGGGTTATATCAATTAGTGGATGAGCCCACAAGAGCAGCAAATATTCTTGATTTAGTTTTGACTAACGACTTGCTTTTGGGTAGTAACCTTAAACATTGGTAGTCCTGTTTCCACGTCTGATCATTGTCGTATTACCTTTGATATAAATGTTCCCGATAAACGGGTGTCGGGTGTAAAACGGGTTTATAAACGGGTGTAAAATCAGAAAAAAGTATACCTCGTTACGTTTTTTCACGTGGAAATTATGGTGCTATGGGAGGTTTTCTGGAAACTATTTTATGGAATGACCTTTTTGATAATTGTAATTCTGTGGAACAGATGTGGTCAGTTTTCAGAGATATTATGCAGTATGCTATGTATTTGTTTGTACCTACTGTGAAGGGCGGTGGGAAAAAAGGAACGTGGTCTAAGACAACCAAAAGAGCCTGGAATAAGAAACGATCAACATTTCGAAAATATAAAGAAACTAGAACTGTTAATGACTTAAATTCCCATAAAATTGCTAGTAAAACTTTTCGGAAAAGTGTTAGAAAGGATATTTTTACTAAAGAAAAATCGATTCTGGACTCGCGTAATGTAAAAAAATTCTATTCATTCGTGAATAGTAAACTTTCGTCTAAGGGCTCCATTCCACTTCTATGTTCAAATGGGGTGAGTACAAATGAACCCAGTGTAAAAGCTAATTTATTAAATGCACAGTATGAATCGGTGTTTGTTTTGGATGACGGAAACTTGCCAGCCTTTCCTAATAGGAGTAATTCTGTAGTGCCGGACTTTTTTGTATCTCCAGAAATGGTCTTGAAAAAGCTATTAAATTTACCCTCTAAAACGTCAAAGGGACCTGATGGCATTCCTCCTATTGTGCTTAAGAAGGTGGCTCATTGTATTTCTGCGCCTTTATCAAAGTTATTTAATGTATCCTTGGAGAGTGGCATACTTCCCTCTGACTGGCTTCAGGCAGTAGTTGTACCAGTATATAAGGGTAAAGGTAGAAACAGTGACCCAGCGAATTATCGTCCCGTGAGTTTAACATGTGTTTGTTGTAAAGTACTGGAGTCAATTTTGAGGGACCTGTTGGTAGAATTTTTTAAAGCCAACCATTTATTTAACTCAAATCAGCATGGGTTTTTAAAGGGTAAGTCGACACTAACTAACTTATTAGATTCTTTGCATAATTGGTTTAAAGTTATAGACATGGGTAAAACAGTCCATGTGGCGTATCTTGATTTTGCAAAAGCATTTGATACGGTTTCTCATTTAAAGCTGATTCATAAACTTAAAGCGTATAAGGTTCATCAAAAGCTAATAAGGTGGATTGAGTCGTTTTTGACTGGACGGTTCCAGATGGTCGTAGTCGATAATTGCAAGTCTATCCCATGTTCTGTTCGCAGTGGTGTACCTCAAGGCACTGTATTGGGACCGATCTTGTTCTTGATTTATGTTAACGATATGTTTGATGTTGTGAAGAACTGTAATTTGACTATGTTCGCTGATGATGCAAAGTTGTTTGATTGTTGTGAGAAAGGTGAATTTACTAGAAATTTACAAGAAGATTTGACAAACATTTATAATTGGGCCCGTATTTGGCAACTAAATTTGTCTCTAACAAAATGTGAAATCTTCTTGTTTGGTGAGCACAGGGATCAGGGATTGTATAATATTGGTCCACACCAATTGGATACTGTGACGTATGTCAAGGAACTAGGTGTTGCTTTGTCTTCTGATTTAAAACCGTCTGGGCATTGTAAGATGATTGCTAAGAAGGCTAACCAGGTTGCATGTCATATCTATCGCTCTTTTAAAACAAGGACACCGGATTTCTTGATGAAATTATTTAATACTTACGTATTGCCCATCTTAGGGTACGCCTCACCAGTTTGGTCACTTTATTTTCAAGGGGATAAAGATGTTATCGAGAATGTATTGCGAACGTACACTAAAAGGATTCCGAATTTAGCTAATAAATCTTACACAGAAAGGTTGTCAACCTTGGGGTGGAAGTCTTTAGAACAACGTAGAGTTATTGCCGATTTGATATTGCTATATAAAATCGTTCATCAGAATGTTGATTGTGAACTATTTGAAATGTTTGAATATGCTGGAGATTCCGGTCTTAGAGGACATCCTTTGAAACTTAAATTACCACGTACTAGATCCAATTTACAGGCAGTTAGAAATTTCTTCTCGTTTCGAGTACCAGAGATTTGGAATTCATTACCAGTCGAAGTTGTTCTGGCACCCACAGTTCAGTGTTTTTTGCGCCGTCTAAAAGACTATATTTGATGTTTTCTTATCTACCGGGCTGAGGTTTAAGTGGCCCTACTGGCCTTTCTCAGTCCTACTTGACATTATTAGTATTATTATTACGTATATAGTAACCTATTACTGACATGTTTAAACTGAGTACGTTATGAGTATGTAATATGTTGATATCTGTTAGTATTTTGCATTTGCTGTTATTCATATAACTTTTTGCTAATAAACTTTTGCATTTTTGGTCAAGTAAAAGCATTTGTTTGTTGTTTGTTTGTTCCGAACGTGTTAGAAATTGTCAAAAAACTGCACCTATGAGCTAACTTTATGCCAGCCCCCAATTTATTGTTTTGAATATCTGTTTATTTCATTATAAAGCTGACGTTTGATCACATACAAATTTGGTTTGGTCACAAATATTTCAGAAGGAAGCGTGAGAGATTAATTTTTCTAATTTCAGTATTTTTCACCAGAAAATGGCTTTGCAGACATGAATGGACTTCGGTGGGTTCGGGCCTTTGCGTAGGAGAGTGCATAGGTGTAAGGTGGGAGGGGGTTGGGGGACGTCCCCCCAGTCTATTTTTCAACCCTCCCCCAAAACTTGGTGGGGGGTAGTGTCAAACCCACCTCACCTCACCTCAAGGATCACCTATGCTCATTTCTCTTTTTTTATGGAAATACCTTACTGCTGACCAATATATTTTGGAATCAATTTTAATCACACCATTCTAGTGTGTATTCTCACCGTACCGTGCTTAGTTGCGATATTTGGACTCTAAGCACCACACAAATACACACATCCTCCGTCAAACCCCCTCCCCAGATTTTTTGCCCAGCCATACCTATAGGTTGCTCCGAAGGGGTGAAAAATTGGCTAAAATACGTTATTAACAATTTTATGGACTTTCTCACTCACTATGACCTTATATTGAAGTTAGAAACATGTTGGCAATCAGGTTATCGAGTTTCGAGTAATTTTATCATTAGTCAGTGCTTCTAAACTCGAAAACTTGATTGCCAACATGTTTCCAAGCATACATAGGTGTGGCTGGGCAAAAAATTTGGGGAGGGGGGGGGAGGGAGGTTCCGACGGAGGATGGGTGGTGTCGGCCAAAATTGCCCAAAAACCCCTAAATTTTTGATTTTTTTGCCATTTTGGCCACTTTTAGGCCAAAAATCTGGGGGAGGGGGAGTGGCAAAATCTGAAAATCTGGGAGGGCGCCAAAATTTGTCATTTTGGTGGGGGGTCCTTCCCACCCTAACACATCTATGTTTCCAAGTCCAAAATAAGGTAAAGATTGTGTCAGAAAGTCCATAATATAGTTAATAACGTAATGTAAGTAATGTAAATGTAAGTAATATATACTTTATGACAAAAATAAAGTTTTTGAAACTTTTTGCAAAATTTACTTTACAAATACCCAAATTTTGGCCATTTTCGCGCTGCGCGACTACCCTCCCCCCGGTTGGGGAGCACGCCCCCTCAAACGTTTTGGGGGACGGTTGAAAAAAGGGCTGGGGGACATAACCCCGACCCTCCCCCGCCTTACACCTATGCACACACCTATGCAAAACCCGAACCCAGCCCAGTCCATTCATGTCTGCAAAGCCATTTTCTGGTGAAAAATAGTGAAATTAGAAAAATTAATCTCTCACGCTTCCTTCTGAAATATTTGTGACCAAACGAAATTTGTATGTGATCAAACGTCAGCTTTATAATGAAATAAACAGATATTCAAAACAATAAATTGGGGGGCTGGCATAAAGTTAGCTCATAGGTGCAGTTTTTTGACAATTTCTAACACGTTCGGAACAAACGAAACTTTATCGTGGAACAAACGTGATCAAACGTGACCAAATGATTGGTACTATTCAATCGTTTGGTCACGCATTTGGGGGAGCCAAAGTGATGGAGGTTTACCATTTCCCAAACAAAATTTCCGGTGAAGCTATGATTTTCGGGAGGGAACGTCAATTTCGGGGGGCCGTCAGTGCGTTAAACCAACTACATTTTTTGTTAAATAATAAACATAAACTAACACAATGACAACATTTAAAACTCAATAGATTTAAGTTTAGGATAAATTGTTCTTACTTTACATTGTGTCTGCAACCGGTCAACATAAAATAGCCAAATGTGAAACCATCTGTAACTTTTGATAGAATCTACGTACAGAAAAGATATGCACATCATTCTAAAGGTCCTTTTGTGCTCTTTCACAGTTAGAGTTAAAAGAAATCATTTGAGGATTAAATGCAATTTTGATTATTTGCGCATGCGCAAAGCTATAATGATAACCAGCAAATTCTGCGCTCTATGACACCAAAATTTTGGGCAATGACAGCCTGCCAACCAAGCTAGGATTACCCAAAGTTTTGTCAAGATTGCTTCATCCCTACCAAGATTACGTAGGAATTCCAGCTGTTCGTTGGTACTACCACCTTAAGCGAAAATCTTCACAAAATTGCTCAATGTTTTTAAAAGTTAAAAAAATTTCAAATAAAAAGACAAAGTTTTGCTAAAAATAGAAGTTTTTGCAATAATTTGAAAACTTTTTCGGAAAATTAAGGTAAATAAGAATGCTGAAGATATAAATACATAATACATATTTTAAAAGTGGAACAGTTGTAGAGATCCTATCTCAAACATGTGTTATATTTACTGCCTGAAATTTAGAATTATTGTTGTTTTACAATTTTGATGCCCTTCGAAGGATTGGCTGGCCACCATGAGACGTCGTCTATGTGTCTATGTAGACACCAGCAAATGGAAGCCCCTCCATCACCGAAGAGGTGTACCTTTGAATTGTGGTTCCGGCGTTAGTAAGTCCAAAAGGCAGCATCAAGAACTCGTACAGGCCTGACGTAGTAGCAAAAGCCGTTTTCGGAATGGCCTTTTCATTCAACAGAATTTGCCAATATCCGAACATGCAGTCCAAGGTCGTGAAGTACTTGGCGTTCCTTCCTATTCGCAGCAACTCTTCGGCCCCCTGGACTTGCCCATGGAGACTTGGACTTCCTAAATAACCCCATCTTGCAACATCCTTTCAACCTCGTCTTTCTCGACGCGCTCCGCATGCTCTGAATGTCTTCTTGGCTTCTGCTTGATAGGCTCGCCTGTAGTTTCGATGCTGTGCTTCACGCCCCTAGCACCGCCAACCACATCGGCTTACGACAGATCCGGGGTTTGATCATAGGCAAAACTCAAGCTATTTTCTTTGTTACCAGTAGAATCCATTGTTTTGATACTCCCTCCAGTGCCACACATCACCTTGTGTCTCACATAAGCCGGTAGAGCGCGCAATTGCTGAAGATCAGTGACTGTGCCCAACGGGACCCTTCAACAGCTTACACGTACCACCCGAGCAGGGTAAGGACAATATTCCATTGCTTACCCGGACCACCCCATCGGATACAACAAAGCTTCAACAGGCTCAAACAACAGATGACTATCACCAGGAACGGCAACCATCAATCTTTGGCTCCTACGCTTCCCTTTAACCTCTATTAGTTTTGCATCACTTTTAGTTGAAGTCATTTCCAGAATGTCTGGATCGGGAATGGAAGGTTCTTTAGATTTCTTAGTGTTAAGTTCAAAAACGTTTGCTGTTCCTGGACCATTCTGTTGTGTACTTTTCCCGGTATCGACGTGCCCAGGGCTGCCGCGCGATCTTTCTCAGAAAAAGAAAATAAACAAGGAATAAAAAGTAATTTTCAGAGATAAATTATTAGTGTTACTGTGCAAAAATATAGACACTAAGCAACATTTTCACATAATTTTCTGCATTTCAACTACCCTCATTCAACCGAAGGTGATATTGCCACGGGTAGCGCAAGCTCGCTCCTACGATGCAGGCAGATCAACGATTTCATACCCGCAGTGGCGAATTTTCCTAGAGGGGGAAGACAAGAGGCAGAACTACCCAAAAGATGAAGAATTTTTGTTTTGATGTTTTGTGTGTGAAGTGATGGGTCCAATTTGTGGGAGGGGGGTACAGCAGGCAGAGAACATAGCATATTGCTCTGATAATAAAGACTAGGCTAATGTCATACTCTTATCATTATGCACTCTTGCAGATACGTATACACGTCCAATCGACCACAAATTAAATTTCAACTTTTGTCTTTAAGCAACCAAAAACTATAAATCTAAATTTGTACTTGGAGCTATAATAATTGTCATTTAAGTAAAAATGCATATATGTAGATTTATATATTTACCTGTTCTACAATCGAATTAAAAATATATGAATAATATTCCGGTGAAGCCGGAAAATTTTTGAAAATTACCAACGTGAGATTATATACATTTTAGGCATATTTTGTCGATTTTCAGAAAATGTTTGAAAAAAAGGAGAAAAGGACTACCTCGAAAAAAGGAAATAAAAGGAAAAAAGGAACCGCGGCAGTCCTGCGTGCTAGATCAAACTGACTATCCCTAGGCGTACTGGGGCAGCCCTGGACAATAGGATCTAATTACCTTCGTTTGCAGCCGTATCCTCTACTACGTCAAAGGAAATTGGACCTGCATGACCATCATTCACTGATGTGTCAACTGATGCAGATCCATAGCTGGGCCCCAATGTCCCAGCCCAAACTTTTCCAGGACCATTCTCAGTAACACCTTCTTCGCAAACTCTTTTTGATGGGATACAGTTTAGGTCAGCACCGGTATCCACAACGACATCGTATAGCTGATATTTTCAAACTTAAGGCAGGCCCCAACATCGGACAGTTTTGGCCTTCCGACTAAACGTCTAGCCTTGTAATCGGGACATGGCTGTAGTTTTGCCACAGACGACAGACACATGGTTAAACTGTTTAGATTCACCTTTATCTTTATTGGGTTTGACATTTGTTTTGCATTCAAAAACGTAGTGGTCTTTCTTGTTACATTTAAAGCAGGGCCCCGTTGCATAAAAACAATTTTCATAAGTAAATAACAATAGGCGATCTGGGGCAATAGGCAATAGGGCCTATTAAAAATGCGTTGCATAAAACACTATTTGTCATAGGATCATTTTTCATACCTATTGACAACCAAACCAATAGGTACCCATTAAGATGATTCCTTTTTGACGGCCGAGTGGGGAGGGCGTTCAACTTTAGATCCGATAGTCCGATGTTCGAATCCCCACTGCCACCAAGCTTTCACAAATCCCCTTGAGCAAGGGACTAACCACATATCAGTTCGCCGTGGGCTATAGCCAACCCAGCTATCCATCCTTAATTGGTCGGTAAATGGGTTCCACAAATGTGGGAAGGTAACAGGAGACTGTGTAGGGCATCTGTCTTGAGGAGCTGGCCCCTCCTCCACGGTCGTTGCAGTCATCATCCGAGGTGACACACCTGACTCAAGGGAAATGAAACCGGGGATGAGCACAGGCACCCTATACCCTTCAAGGGTGGGAGACTTCTCCAGGGGAAACCTTTACCTTTTTTTCCTTTTTGATGTACAGTTGCGCTATATACTGAAATAGTATTTTTTCATGCAACAACTGTCATAGGAAACGAAACATCATGAAAATAAAAATACCAGCAAAGAATGATATTAACAAAACAATTAATTATAATGATCAATGAAATACTTCAAAGATCAAACCTAACAAGATTTCACAAGAAATTGTTTGTTTTGGCTAGTCATCCGTCAGCTACATTTTATTAAATTTTTCCAAGACTTCATGCTCTTCATTAAGTGTTTTGATGTGAAATTTTAAAATTAAATTGAATTCACTTTTCCAGTGAAATTTGTCTCTATGTTTTTGCCTAAACGTCTTTAAACGTGGATGAGTCTTTCTGTTTCTACTTTTCATCTAGTTTGTAAAAGCAAATTGTATTGAAAAGCTCATCTGCGCACTTTATAATTGGAAACAAATTATCTTCTTTGATAGTTCAAAATTTAAACGTTTCTATAGGTGAAATTTAATAGGAGTTAAAATTGCTCGAGTTTTATGCAACGCTCGCCTATTGAAATCGACTATTAAATTGGGAAAATCGCCTATTGCCTATTGTAATTAAAAATTAGTTTTATGCAACGCTCTCAGCCTATTTACATATTTCCTAATGGACCTATTGACCTATTGAAAGTTTTATGCAACGGGCACCAGGGACAACTTTATTGTTTTGTCTTTTCCCAGGTATAAATTTACCGCCCTGTTTATCTTGCTCCTTATGCTTCGCAGGTATAAAAGATTAAACAAGATCTCTTGCCTGCTTTACTGCTTGTTCTTTAGTTACAGTTCTTGTAACTCAAGGCAGTTCTGCTGATCTTGTGTGCATCACCCACTCTACCATAACCCCTTCTCCAACGCTGTATGTCGCTACCGACTCACCCCAGCATTGATGTAAACCCAACAATGTTAGGGCGGCTGCCGTAGGAGTTGTCATTGGTATGACCACAGGCTTAAGGTCGTATACGGCACCATCAACATCGTTCCCGAGTTCCGGGGAAAGTGAAGTGGCTCGGCAACACCCTCTATAACCCGGTTCATAACCCCCAATGGAGGCTGACCACTTCACGCGGCGTAGTTCCGAATCTGATTAACCCAGTCGTCAAATTCAATACCATCAGTTTCCTCACCCATATGAAAGGGCCGAGGCAAAGGAATAGTTACTGTCAAAAGGGGAGGATGGACTGGGTCACTAGGCTGGGCTCAATTTTGGACCAATTGGGCTAATAGGGTTTGCTGTTGTTGCATCATATCAACTCTGTGTCGTCGATTGGCTTCATCTTGTCTCTGTGCATTTGCTGTTGAAGCCGGTCGTCTCTCTCCATTTGAGCGGTCAACAGCTCATTAACAATTAAGGCCGGTTTACACGAGGCAACTTTGATGCAACATTCAGGCAACTTTTTCCTAGCAACTTTGTAGCAACTAAAAGTTGCTTGAAAGTTGCCTGGTGTGAACGCTCACAAAATCGCAAGCAACCAGTAAGCAACTTGAAATTTTCACTCGGTCCAGAAGCGACATTTTCAGGCAGCTCACAGGCAACAGCCAATCAAACAAGGCCACGTCTTTTGAATTTTAGGCGCGCAGAATTGTTATTGGCTGCTGGGAGAAAGTTGCTAGATAAAATGTTGCCTGCAAGTTGCCTCGTATAAACGCAAAATCGTAAGCAATTTCTCAGCAACTAGTTGCTTCAAAGTTGCTTCCCCAAATAGTTGCTGGAAAGTTGCCGCGTGTGAACCGGCCTTTAAAGTTAATGCAGGTGCAGCAGGCTCAGGATTGGCGACAGGCGAGAGTCCTGTGTCGTCTTGGCATAACGGCTTCGAAAGCCATATAGTGCATCTGCTACAAGCATTGGCACAGCTGAAAAAATCATTTAGGAATTGAGCTGAGCAAGTGTATTTTTGCAGCAAAAAGAGTGCCTTTCTTGGGTATGGTTGGAGAACGGTGTCATCTTCCCATCGCAACAATGTGTGGATAAACTGCTGCCCGGAAGCCGCCTCAAGATCTGGCTCAGCTCCGTAATTTCCTTGTTGCTATGAAGGATCGCTGAAGATTCATACAAAACTACTCAGCTATATCCGAATCTCTCAACGACTGACTAAAAAGGGCGTGGCCTATGTCTGAAATGAAAAAGAACAACAGGGTTTTGAAACCCTAAACGGCGTTGGCTAGTACTGTAGCCAAACATCAGGTAGAGAACTATCTAGAAAGTCAATGTATGTTTATAGAGACGAATGCAAGTGGTTATGCCTTGGGGGCTGCCTTCTATCAAAGTCCAATGACGCAATCCGTCTGGTGTCCCTGCGGCCGATTTCATCATTAATCACAATTTAACAAGTTCAAAAGCCACAAGCATTTCGGTTTCATCAACGACAAGTCACAAGCCACAAGTTCTCAAATCCCTGCAAACAGCTGCAAAATCCCACAAGTAAAAGCATTACTTGTTAACTAATTAATTAGTATTAATATTTACTAATAATAAATATAAAAATTAATATTAAATGAATTCGCTCATTTACAGAACGATGACGTAATTTTCTCGAAAGCGGAATAATTAACAAAGGAAATTAACTAAATTCTACTAAAATTTGCAGCACAGAATTTTGGTATAAATTCTAAGCTTTTTCAATGTTTAGACTGATTATTGACGCTGGTTTATACTATCTTCATTCGTTTATCTAAATGTGGTAGTTCTTTACTTGATTTACTTTTCCTGTGTGTGCATTTGTTTACTTCCTATTTGCTTATCTCATTACAAAGCAAATTTACATTGAAAAGTCTTCAGTTCGCTGTATAATTCTTGAACATTGTTCTTTTTAGCTACTATAGTTCTTTGGTTCAAATTGCTTCTCTTTTGGCCGCTTCTTTCCCCAGAAGTTGTACTTTGCTCAACTTGTGAGCACTGGTGTCATTTCAGCGTGGTTGCCTGTCATTTTACTTGTGGCTTGTGACTGGTGGCCACAATTTGACTACAAATTTTAATGAAGCCCAATTTTGGATAGCGTGTGGCCACATGTCATAAGTTCACAACTTGTGGCTTGTGAACGTGTGACTAATGATGAAATCGGCCCATGCAGTCTAAGTCTCTTAATCATGCAGAACCAAACTACTTAACTGTAGAGAAAGAGGCTTTAGCTATGTCTATGATAGAAGTAGGCGCGTTGGTCCACATGGCATACTTGATTCTCCTTGGGTGGAGCTTCTGACTGTCAACGATGTCGCCCTATCTACTGCTATACGTATCTACCCTGATGATTCATCCAAGAAGCAGTCAAGAAGTAACATTGTTCCTGCATTACCGAGCAAATACCTTTTCCTAGAAGGGGGTAATGTAAGAGGACTGCTGAAAGAAGATATAAATACATAATATATAATGGAAAAGGCTAAACGAATCTCAAAAAATGACAGAAAAACTCAGGTTGTGAATTGTGATTCTTGATCTTATTGTTTGATGTACTAATCACGAGTGATGTGCCTGTAAGATCTCAATGTGAACCGTGAAACGTCCAAGCAACTGCATGAAAATAACTGTCATGTAAATACCAGAGTTGCCAGTCAGTAAGCAGCACTTTAATCCACTCAAATGACGCAAAATGGAATGGAACGTCAGCAGAATGCAGGTTAATAAGGGTTAAGTAGGTTACCAATTAATAACGAAGGGTCAGTACCCTTCCCGGGTCGGTAATAGGCCCTAGCATCGCTCTTGTTGTATAATGGAGGAGTCGGTACTCTTCCCAGGCCACGAATAAGGCCTCTCATTGTCAAGAAGTTCGTCAAAATCCGATTAAAACAGCTAAAATTATCAAGAAAAACGAATACAAAGAAAGAGATTGTCAAATAATCGGTAATTCAACAAGAGATTTGGAGTAAAAACATTTTGTACTGCCAATAAGGGCAAAATATTGGAAGATGGGTTAACAAAAAGTCATAATTCGTTTGTTAGTAGCATAGGATAACCTTAATTAGTGTTGGTAAGTGTTAGTTAGGCATAAATTGCATTAATTAGGCAGTAATTAGTTAATTTGTGAAATTTTTAACAAAAAATTAAGTTAGGCTTATCTGAAAGGCAATTCTTCTCTGATTCCCGAAACTCCAAACCCGGTCTTTTAACTCCCAATATTACGAAAGTTATAAGCAAAAGAAGTTTTGATTCATTACGTTTTAATTTTGTAATATTGGCCTTGAGTGACCTTTATAGCAAGGCGTAACCGTTGTGAGGTTGCCATTATGTTTCCATTCATTGAGACCCTGTTGGCTCTCTCCCAGCAAAGACTTGCCTCGCAGAGAAGGACTTAATACACACCTTTTAGCATAGTAATACGTTCGGAGGGGGCTTAACTCCCTCCCGAATAAATAAAAGGAAACGAAAATCACTTTATCTTAGGTAATTAGGTACGTAGAATAATAATATCTA
>JASAND010014180.1:0-20140 GCA_030248195.1 Trissonchulus latispiculum
TTGTTGAAGGGTCCCCGATGCACCCAGAAAAAGCTTGTAGTCGTTTGAATGCAGTGCTCGAACAGGACTTGAAATCATCAAAATCTTCATTGCCGGCGGAATGCTATAGAAACTCAATTTTTCAGGCAGGTGTGGAAATATTTCCTCAAAATAGGGTGGACGCGATGGAGAAAAAAGGAGCAAAATTCCTGACTGCCAACCGGCAACTAGATTCTGTCCCAAAAAACAATATGACGAAAATCGCCACATGGGCTATATGGCCCATCCGGCATTAAAGGGTTACGTCTTGGCTGCACCTAGTTTATCTGCTTAGGTTGGTAGGATTCAGAGAATCTTGGGATTATCGGATAAAATTTTACAAGTTAAACATTGGAGATTTAGGGTTGAGCTGATGAAAGTGGGTGAGGTGATGAAACTCACATTTTTACTACTGCTACTGCCGGTTGGTAATAGCAACTAAGATGGCTGAAAGCTAAGAGTGTCCGCTTATGGACAGATTAGGCTGCAAAAGTAAATAAGAGGGTAGGGGTATGGGAGCTCTCACATAGGAATGAAGTAAATGGCGGTCTGTTTGAAGCAACAAGTTCTGAACAAGTTCGAAAAACTCAAATATTAATATGCGTCAGCTTTGAAAACCTCAACAGACGGGCATAAAAAGTTCGATATATAATGCAATGGAACTGTCGAGGCATTGGCCACAAACTTTCTCAGTAATTTATATATACTGGCTATATTTTTGAGCTGAAGTAAAGACTCCAAAAACAAGGGGGCCGGGCGGATGCGCGCTAATGCCACTTTCTGGAAAAGAAATGGCAGTCTTTTTAGTGATCAATTGAAATTTCAAACTATTTACCCTCATCCTATGTAACTGGGCAATTCGAATTCCACTTATCTGTTTGATCCTAATGTGCAAATGGTTACCATCCCTGCTTATTGCATTTGAATATCCATGGATTTCCACTAATTCCCAATTGTCCCGGGTTCCATTAGTTAAATCCTCTAATTCAGAATCACTCAAATACAAAATATAATCATACTTAGAATGTCAAAACAACCGAACTAAGGTGGCCAAATCTCATTTGCGTTGCAATCAGATTTAAAAATTCTCACTGCAACGCCATCATGAAAGATCATATAATGTTTCAACTTCCTTTTTCTAGCTCGTTTTAAAATTGTGCTCTGCATATTAAATTCGATGCACAAGTTAAGCCTGCCAAAGCTCCTCTTCCCGTCCGTTTTTCTATAAATTCTCCTTTAAAATAAAGAAATTCTTATCGTAGCAGTAGGAGGCAACGATTTTTCAGCTAGTATCGGCGTCCTATGTTTTTGGTACGCACGTTTCGAAAAGATTTAAACAAATTTTTCAACTTTTATGTCCACACCAACACACTCCTGGTAGAATCAATGTGAAGTCTCGTGTTCAGATGTTCCGATATAAAAAAACAAAATGACCTGTAGAAATCTTGAACTATCGTATATTTTAACAACTTTCTAATTAATTTAAGATCAGGCTTGTTACTTGACAGATCTGGATTCTGGATGATTTTAGATTTAAGATATTTATTTTGGGATGTTAGCTTAGAAAAATAGCACAGCATAGCATAAAAAATTAGCAAAACTAGATTTGGAGTCCATTTTAAGCTTAGTTGCTCTATTTTGTAAGTTTCTGAATGGTGATTTGAATCCCAGCCGCTGGCCGGCGGCCGGTCGGCCTCAAACTCTAGTTTACACTGGTTCAGGCAAATCAATGCGCCACGTCCAAATAATCAATCCAGCTGAAAAAAGAAAATTATTTAAAAATTGTTTGCGAACGCAATGTAAGTCGCAGCCACGATCGTTGAAATCAGCTCATTAAATTTTCAGACTTTACTATTTTTATTCACGTTCGCTGGTGTTACCGATATTTTGGCCCAAAAAGTCGTTATTTTCGAGAAAAAAATCGACATTCAAATTTTGAAATACCACACAGTAGAGATGAGCATTTCGGCCCGTCGGCCCGGCCCGGCCCGGCCCGACCCGGCCCGCGGGCCGGGCCGGGCCGGGCCGACCTTCATTGGTTAGCGGGCCGGGCCGGGCTGGGCCGAGAAATTTTTTAGCTGCGGGCCGGAGCGGGGCGAAACGGGCCGGATCAACTCTAGAAAATGTTATAAAATCACTAAAATTAGCTACACATTTACTGATTCTTGTTATTTTATGGCAAAATTTAACATTTCGTAGCATAATTTAGCCTCTCCATCTTGCATTGAAGCCTTTGAAATAATATTGTTAGTAAAATTCTGGAATTTTTCTTTTGGCGGGCCGGGCCGAGCCGAATTTTGGAACGGGCCGGGCCGGGCCGGGCCGAAAAATTATGCCAGCGGGCCGGGCCGGGCCGGGCCGTGCCGAGCAAAGTATGGAGCGGGCCGGGCCGGGCCGGGCCGAAAAAATCCGGCCCGTGCTCATCTCTACCACACAGATCGAGTGAAAGCTAAACGGTCCTGAAAATACAATCGAAAACTCTTTCCGTTGAGCGAGTCGTGAATGTGAAAGTCGTGAAAGTCGTCGAGTAGCCAAAGCTAGAAAAGCTGCAAAGATTAAAGGATTTTTATTTGAAAAAATTGATTAACATTACGATTTTTTAACAGAAAAAGCTAAAATTTGGTGGGTACGGTTTTCAGTTGTGTGGAAGTGTTTTCGTAGTTCTAGCATTTACCCTACTTTCTGGACATCTAAATGCGGCGCCCTCGGATGCTGCTTGGAAAATTTCAACAATTTCATTTCATTAGAGAAATTCCTTATCACACCTGTTCAGAAAACATACATTTATGGTAGCAATCTTGAACCGCTTTCGAGAAATAAAGAAAACAATTTCGCTTTCTACACGTTTTGGTCAGACATTAGTTGTGGCGGCAACTAGCATACTGGTATTCCTAAATTGGAAAACCATATCTGGAGAATCTAGCGAGAAAGTCTCGTAACCAACTAACCACCTGCACCAAAATAAACTGTTTTACTCCACACAAAATCATAACATCTGCCTAAAAAAAGTAGAGTACAATATAAAAATGGAAGCTATTCTCAAGAAAGAAGCACTAAGGCGGAGAACCATTACTCCCGCCAAAGCAGGCATTTAAAGCCGCCTCAGAAATGTACCCATTCTTATCCATATGCTGTCGTAAAGCTTCGAAAGGAGATAGTTTCCTGAAAAAACAAGAAAAAGCAAAACAAATGCCAATACAAATTTATGAGTAGGAAATCTGATTGAAACCTAACGATCTTTTCTAAAAATAATTAATGGTCACAAATGGTTACATTTCGTCCCGTTAAAAGCAGGAAAATCATGGAAAGACTAGTTGACCAATCTAGTTGAGAACATGTTTACAGGTTACTAAAAGCCATAAAGTTTGCAAAGTTATAAGCTTTAGGCTTATGTAACTTTAGGTCCACTAACTTTTGGGAAGTAGCCTGACTCTCCCAGTGATATTTCATGGCGGAGACGTGTCCGAAAGTGGGCAACTGATCTTCCAGCTTAACGGCCCCGTTGCTGTCCGTCTGACCGCCAGACGTGAGGATTTGCAGGATTTCCTTGAAAGACGGTCGCAGCTGCAAACAGTCAAGACAGACAACGTATGTAATATCAAGAGTACATAATACATAAGAGTATGCCACTAGGTATGATCACTGTTATCAGAGCAAAAACTATGCACTGTTCGCTAACACAGGCATCTCCAGGATGACTTTGCTCATGGTGAGCCGCAACGTTAAAACCATGTTAAGTCGGTCTGACAAAAGGTAGGTGGAAGGTGGAAACTCATCAGGTTTAGGACATAAGAAAGAATATGAGGGGAAGGGTTTTTAAGGACGTTCAATGGAAAATCTCCAACAAGTTTCGGATAGACATATATAGATAAAAAATGTACATAAAAAAGGAAAACTTCCCGTGTTTGTTCGGACCGGAAAACCAAATTATAGATAACATTTTTAGGACGGGAGGAGGTATGATTTCTCTACCCAATGAAAAAAAATGAAATCACCAGAACCACAAAATCACAACAGAACAAAAATCATAATGTAAATACTTATTTACCTCAGGGTTGCTATGCCAGGCTTTCTGGAGCAAGGCCACAATGTGCTTGGGAAAATGAGCTCCAAGTTGGGGTCGACTGTGCTTGTAGGCCATTTCAGCCGCAGCTGCCGCTACAAATAGACAAACACAATCTTTGCCAGAACAAAACCTACACAACTTAAAAATAGGCAAATATTAAAAAATGGACAAATAATAAATTAAAACACATAAATATTGTACACTTACGCAAATTATCAATTAAGATGGTGATTCCTTTTAGAGACATTAACTTTGAACCCTTATTACTCATTCATTCCTTGGAGTTAAGAAGCCACTTTTATATCGAAATGGAGCTTAACATTTTCTCTTTCTATTGAATACAGTAAACCTAACTTTAGTTCTTGGAAATCATTTTACTGCATTTTCGAAGTAATTTAATTTTCCAGATTTTTTGCAGACTTTTTCACGAGGCATCGGCCACAACATTCGATTTCACTATCAAATACCTAGGGACCTTTTTTTAATTATTATGAAACGGCTCTTCGTTATAAAGAAATTAGCTAAAATGTAAGCTCAACCCGGATTTTGCCTACTTTTCCCAACTTCGGCAAGCGACCACTTTAGCTAGAAAGCAGCAATCGGGGCAACTAAAAAAGGGTCCCTGGGTATTTTTGTGTAAAACACGTCCAGTAACCCTCTAGCTTGCATAGTGAATGCTCCACAATCGCTGGAAAAAAGTTGGTCATATTTTTGCAAAAACTACATTTTTTTAAGATTGCAGCATACGGGATAGCAGTTATGCAATAGCAGATATGTAATACCACAGATAATCGGCCTCGACGAGACCTTCAAATTGACACCCTTTGTTTAATTTTAATCTTGGCTTGCGTAGCTCAAGAAATGGCGGATTATTTGATTTCCGCAAAAATGACCAGTTTTTAACGCCAAAATAAGAAAATCGTCTATATCTCCTTACAGAGAAAAGCTAGAAAGGAGCTTCAAAAAGTAAAAATGTAGAGCTCGACAAGATCTTTCGAATGCATAGAATTATTGCTATGCAGCTACCGCCTATATGTCAAACATTGGCAAAAACCGCTCTGAACGGAGACGTCAAAGTTTTGAAGCGGGATTGCGCGGAGGGTGTTAGAATGCTAAAAGAACTTATTTTGGAAAGCTCCATCAAATTTCATCAAGATTTGAACCGTCAACCAATAATATGTGCCCAAAAAGAATCACAACCTTAAACGACAAGAAGTCATCATCCAAACAAATCCAAACATAAACCCAATTACCCAAACAAATATACTTAGCTATGGCCCTATTTCTTTAAAGATTAAACGGATTACAATTTAATCCAGCGAGTTAAACGGATTAAATTTAATCTTATTTCTTTAATGCACCTAGGATTAAAATTTTAATCTAATCCTGTTTCTTTATTCACACTTTGGATTAAAAGATCAATGAGTTAATTTTAAACCGACCAACTTAATCGCTATTCCTTCAAAGACTAATTTTAATCCGTTTAATCTGTCTAATGCATTTTCAACTAGTTTTAATCCTCCTGCAGTTACGCGGTTAAACGGATTAAAAGTTGGCAGATTAAAATTTTTAATACCTCTTTCTTTAATGGACGGATTAAATGGATTAAAATCAACTCGTTTAATCCGTGAATTAAAAATGGTCGGATTATTAAACGAGTTAATTTTAATCCAGCATTAAAGAAATAACAATTAAAATGTAAATCCGGCTGATTTTTAATCCGTTTAACCCAACCATTTTAATCTTTAAAGAAATAGGCCCTATGTACGTATTGGTTCAACTCAACTCAAACATCAACTGATTATAAAATAACATACACTTAAAAAGATAATGGTACAAACAAAGATCAATAATAATATTGAGTGATTGATTGATTGATTTTTTGTACCTGGCTTGAGATGAGCAAAGGGCAGTTCGCAGGCATGGATTTCCCAGATACACAGGGCATAACTGAACACATCAGCCTTAACATTGTATCGAGTGCATTGGGTAAACACTTCCGGGGCCATCCAGCGCAAATTCTGTAACAACATTAAATACGATATAAAATATCATACGCTAAGAATACTGAAGTAAAAATGTAATGTGTAAAGTATTCAAACAACAAGAAACTGTACTAAAAAAGTCAACTGGTTGGAACTTGAACAGACCAATGTCTAAACTCGTCCACCACATCTGCCGACCAACCACGAAAAACCTACCCCAGGTTGTTTGGTCATATTATCTTCCTCCAGAGATTTCAAAAATCGAGATTCTGAAAAATACAATTCACATTGTCATGAAGCGGTTATGGTATTCCTTTAATCAAAAAAACTGTGATGAAAGTTTTAAATGCCAACACTACAATAGAATACAAAAGTAGGTTTGTAGCAGGACTATAAAATTTATTTTTAAATTTTAAGTTTGAACTTACCACCAAAATCGGCCACCACAGCTTGGCCATTCTCATGCAGGAGAATATTATGCGAATTGAGATCCCGATGAATGACTGGTTGGGCCAGTTCGTGAAGATAGCTCATCCCGTGAGCCACGTCCAGCCCGATGCTCAACTTCCAGGGCAAATCAAGGGGGCTGAAAAGATGCGAGGGACATGGGGGGATCAATTAAAAATTAAGTAAATAATCAATAAATCAATAAATAAAGGTAAAGGTACAAACGGTTACATGTTTGGCCACAAGCAGAAATCATGGAGCCTATGCAAAATCTATAGAGTGATAAGAATAGTCGAACTCAAAAGCATGACATAGGAATTACGAAGACTACACAATTATGTCACTAATTATAACTATGTGGACTGCAGAACTGCCTTACCGTTTCTGTTCATGCAACAGACTGAATAAGGAGCCCAGGCCTACAAATTCCGTGATTATGGCAAATTGCTGAAAAAAAACACGACGAACACAATATAAAACAAACCGGGCCGGCTAAACTAACCGGGCCGGCCCTCGGGCGGACCTGCCCGGGCCCGGCGGGCTAGGAGAGGAGACCAGACATACAAAAACAGTGTTAAAACAATAGGTTTTGAAATAAGCACAGCAAAAATTTGACCGGACCTCCAAGACCCGGCTGACCGGTTGGCCCTGCCCGGGCCGGACCTGCCGCTCCAACCGGGCCCGGGCCGGCCCCCCGGGGCTAGCTTCAAAGCCCGGTGGGCACAACTCTTCGGTTTAACTATTTCTTGCAAAGCTGGCGTTAGGAAATGAGAAATATAGACTTCTTCTGTTGGTTTCCTTAGCCATGCCAGAAAGTACTCTTAAAAACTTCCGATTCGATTAAGTAGGTAGATCATACTTGCATGATTTAGTTGTTAAACCATACGCATTCCACACTCTTATGTTCCAAAGTGCCTTTTCAAGAAAGGTAGAATAGACTTAAAAATGCCTATTTTAACTCGCTTTAACTCCACCCAAGCTTGCGTTTTCCTCTTCTTGTAACTCTTTCATGAAAAGGATCTAGTTAAGTTTAACTCTACTCTACCCTGTCTTGAAGAGAAGCCCAAAAAGCAATAGCTAGTAGTGTCAGTCTTACACTGGGGTCGTCCAGACAAGCGCCCACGAAATTGATGACATAGGCACTGTTGAGACGAGAGAGAATGGAGACTTCGCGACAGAACATGTCCACGTCCGACTTGGCACCAAAGGCATTGGCACGATATCTATAAATCGCATCACAACGATACAAGTACTGTTGCGTGGTGTGGCAGGTAGAGCTATATCAAGAGTACATAATACATAAGAGTATGGCAAGCCACTGCATTTATAGAGTGGCACAAGTATGTGTGAAAACACGCAAACAGAAAACATAGCAAGTGCTTTTATTGCTCTGGAAAATGTCATGCCTTTGCTACATTTCAACAACTATATGTATACAAAATGTAGAATTCTTCGTCCGGCAACGATACTTCAGCCACATTTATTCCAGATTTTGACTAATTTTTGCTTCATCAGTCAGTACAGAAAGCCTCCCTATATACCGTTTAATGGCGACCGTGCGCCCTTTGAAGGTCCCCTTATAGACTCGTCCAAAGGAGCCGGAGCCCACGGCCTCAAGACAGTCTACGTCGCCCAGTGACAGATGAAAATGGCTCGGCAATGTCGTTCGCAGCTGGAGAATTTCGGCCTTCTCTGAAATTGCATAAACTACAAAATCGCTATAAAAGCGAAAAAAAGAGAGGCTGACAAAATAGAAGTTAAAAAACCAAGAAGGCATAAAGACTCTCCGTAGAGCAACGAATTAGCCACAAGCTTTGCCAATTTGTTCGGGAAAACGGCACGAGCAGCTGCAGTCACTCAGCGTCTTCCACGAAGTTCAGGCCAGAGTTGCTTTCAAGAAGGCAAGAAAGCCACACCAACAACATCAAACAACACAGGTGATCAACAATTGAAAAGCTACAAGTCGCCAAAAGTCGAACCTTTCGTTATGCTTCGCAGTTTCCCCAGTGGGGAGGGCAAGGGAACATAGGAGCCATCTAAAAAAATTTGAATTAAATGTAAACTTTAATCTGTAGCATATAACGAGCGCATTCGTGCACACGAGATAAAGTCATACTGTCGAGCATGCAGCTAAGACCATAGGATAACGTGGAGGGAGCGGGGAATAGGGGGTGTGGTGCAGACCCCCCAGACCGACAGAAAGCGGGTAGATCTTCTCGCTGAGAAGGGAAAAAGGGTAGACCCTTCAGCGATTTTACCAAACCTTACTCGTTTTTTAGCAAATTTTAGCGATTTTTCCAAAAATTTCTCAAAAATCACTAAAAATCTTCATTTTTAACTAATTTTTGGCCAAAAATGTCAAAAATGAGCAGTTTTTGCAAATCTTGGGGTAGACCCCCAGAATTGGACTCCGCGTTAATGTATGGCTAAGACTACTGTACAATAGTTCACTGTAACTGTTTGGTTCGCAGCACAAACTTCAAAAAATTGAAGTTTTTTGTCAATTCAAAGTTTTGAGTGATGGTAAGTTGAAGATTTTCAAAATTTTAATCGTAAAAATGAAAAATTATTATTGTAGTCAACGTACCGCCAGAAGAATATTCGCTACAGACAGAGTCACTGTCGGGTCGTTTGTGCATCTTCAACAGCGAAACAATTGCATCGTGCCCTAAAGTATAGAAGTATAAGCACATAAATAAAACAATAATATCAAAACTGTACTGGAAAACATCATACAGTAACGACTGCAACTGCCCCTTCTAAACTAATCCACTTATCATAAACTTTGGACGTTTTCTGAGCTTCTTAACCGAAATACGCCATGATCCTCATTTAATGCAAAACATTTGTAACAATTCTATTCTACATATGCTTAAAGGACAACCACACGAAATATTTTAAGCTTCACATCACACACACTTACAAATCAAAATCTAACCTTCATAAAAAACTAAAAAAATAAAAAAAATAAAAACAACTATCACCGGTGGTGGGATCTAATCCACCACCCACTCGCTCCCTACTCCCAGCAGCCTACCGCCTGCGCCAGAAGCCTACCTCGTTCATAGGCCCACATTATGGGCGTCTGTTCGTCATAGTGAGCCAGACTGCTACTGTTGGTACTGCTACTGGTAAGACTGCTACAATTGGAGTGCTCTTGCAGTAGGAGATACTGGGAGATTCGGGCACTCACAGGTGCCCCAGGGGTATGGGTTATCGGCAGGGGGGAGCTGGTATTGGATTCAGGCCCCCCAGGTTGGGGTTGACCGGGGCCAGTCCCAGGCGGCGGCCCCCCAAGCCCCGGGGAATAGGGGGTCTGACGAGCGGTGAGGGTGGGATCGGCTCCACGGTCGAGTAGAAATTTGACCACCTTCAGATGACCATGGTAACAGGCACTGTGAAGGGCTGAAATATAAGGAAAACTGGAGAAAAGTTCAGATTTTTTTACAACAATTATTTTCTACTCACTTCTACTCTGTAATATGTAGGTAAAAGGCTATATATACTTAATAAATCCTCTGAATACCCACAGATCTTAGGAAAACTCAAACAAATTGCAATGCTAAAACAAATAGTACACAGGAACACCAAGCAACAGGAGGTTAGGGTTATCCAGTCACAATAGGCAACCTGGCGAAAACTCAGAAACTCTCAAACATACATATATACAATCATATATACAATCCTAAAAAAAATTAGCAATATGTAATTCGGTAAGTATTACAGTTCTGATGCCTAAGTAAGCTAATTAATTAAAGGACATAATTAGTAGTAATTAATTATCATTATACCAGTATGGCCATCTTGACCTTGGACGTTGATATCAACCCCCGGCTGTTTCAGTAGAAAGTTAATCAGTTCAATGCTTTTGCCGTTTGTACAGGCGCTAAAACAATGTAAAAAAAGCAAAATGAAAAAAACAAATCTATACATACAAACATATGAACAAGCATGTGTACTAATAACGCACAATTTTAAGCACTATATTGTCAACAAGAGTTAACAATGTGGTTATTGTTAAGTATAAAATAGCAACTCATATTAACACGGTGTTCTGACCAAACTACGCGAACGATTCTCGCTTTCGGAGCGGGTCGGTCGTAATTTCTAATTCCATCCTCGCTGGGAGATGGGAAGGGGCGGGGTAGTCTAAACTCAACGTTACCCTAAATGGAGGGAAAGAGAAAGTACAGAAGCAATTTGATTGGTTAATCTGGACATCAAGCCATGAAATTACCGTTTCGCTGACGCAAACGGACAAATCTAATGGATTAAGCCAAGCTAATTAATGTGATTTTCTTAATTTTAAAAACACATCTATACAAAGCTATAAAACAACATAGGAAATGCATACAACCACACATTTCAATATTATTTAACTATAGTTGTAATTATTATTAATTAACTGTACTGTTATTATATAATTGACAACACACATTAACATAGGGTCGGATACTGGGGGGGGCTTGTCCCAAGAAAATTTTGAGGGGGCTTGTACCTTGAACCAAAATTTTCGAGGTGGGCTTGTACCAGAAGCATAAATTAACGCTAATAGTAATATAAACTCAAAATTTTTAAAGAAATTGAAGAAAATTGCCAATTTTTAGAAAAAAACTCAAAATTTTGATCGATTTGTTGCAAAAAAATAGGAAATTTTAGTAAAGAATTCCGGCGAAGCCGTAAATTTTTTGGAATTTTGGCGCGAATACCTATTTTTTCCGGCCATTTCTGCTTACCCTTTGCCCAATTTTTCCTTACCCCTTGCCCCCGGCGGCGATATGGCTTGTACCTTGTCCGGGATGGGGGGGGGCTTGAACCCCCCATACCCCCCCCCGTGTTAACCTATGATTGACAACCCACGTCACTCGTACATGTACTAATTATTATCTTACGTAAATACATTATTTATATGTATACTTATTTATATATAGTAGGTAGTTCTTCACTTGTCGTATATATACGTAAATATATAATTGCATAAGCTAGTTTTAAAAGCCTCCTCAAAACTTAACATTAACATAAGACAATTTCTGTAGATAGCAAAAACTGACTATTTTATAGTTTACCAGTTAGGAATGTGACGACAGTTTTTTTCTAAATAATTTTGTTGTAAAGTATTGCAGATGTGCGCCTCCATATACTTGTATACTAAATCTGCAGTACGTTGCACAATAGCAGCAAAAGCAACAAAAACGAACTCGCGCAGTTTATAGTAACTCTTGGTTGCATTAAAAACGGGGGGCTGCGTAGGCGCGCGTCAAAGTGCTATGAAGAGATCAACTTAAATTTGCCCGTTAGAATCTTTACAACAAGAAGTATATACGTATAAACCTGTTATATACACATTCGGAAAAAATCGCAAACATGGTTAATTTTATGCTGCAACGTTGTGCTTTACTGTATACATACAATTTATGAGTTTTGGCTTTGAGTGTGTGTCATTACATGCAAAGATTGAGCGAAAAATTTCATCTTGTTCATAACCACAATATATATTTGTCAAAAAAATCAAAATTTGAAATTTCCTCAACAAATCGATCAATATTTGTCAACACAAACATAGGGCATGCCTAGATTCATTTTGACATGCTTAAGCTCACTTAAAACCCACAGCACCGAAAAGTCGCACAGTGGTGGCAAACCATTGACGTTTTTGTTACACTATCAATTTCTTTCAGGTAAATTCTTGTCTTCTCTTGTCAAGGTGGATACGTGCCACGTTTCGTGACAGTCTAGCTTCTAGCTCGTTATGTTCAGTCAGTAGCAACAACAGAAGGACAAAGCTTACTGACACCTAAGTACCTGTCTATGTTTTTTGCTCTCAATTGACTGTGAAAGCTTGATTCTCTGAACTCATATTTGCATTTTGAGTCCTGTTTTCCCATACCATCTATAATTGGTAGCAAAGTTTATCAGTTTAGTTCGCGGTATTATAGTGCAAACAATTAGTTAAAATTATGAGCGAAGCAGTTTTAATTTAGATGGTTCAAAATACAGATAATAAAAAGTAGTTTCTAAATAAACCGTCAGACCATATCCGCATACTTTTCGTATAGAGTTAATTCTTTACTGATAAAAGACGCGTTTTTGCAAAAAACTAATACTTAAAATGTATGTAGGTAGACACAGGACCGGCCTGAAATAAGATGCAATTGCGCGAGTGTGCGTACTGTAGAGTATTGTATATTCTAGTTAAACTAGAACAAATCAAGCTATATATATGTATTGTATATATGAGCATTAAATAGATTTAAAAGTTTATTATCGACTTGTTGAATTTTGACATAACGTTGAGTAGGAGAGTCTGTACTTTTCTAAACAACTTATTCCAATTCGAAAATTGTCTAACTCGCTTTAAAGTGCTTTTGCTCCGCGTCCACGCAATAATTATTCATGTAACATTGTTTTAGTATCTATATATACCGCAACTACGTATATACCTCACACAAGGTTGTCTTATTAATTAGTCTTAGTGAATTTTCGTTTCCTTTCAATGTAAGTTTTCAGAGGTTATCACTTTTTAGCAAAAAATAAACTTTTAGATATTTAACTATTTCACCTCAGACCCTGCAAGATCAACTGACACGACTACTGAAGATAATGATCAATTTCTAGTTGCTCAAATGTCTCAAAGGCGAATCCCCAGTTTGTCAACACCACAGTTAGTCAACTACTCTAATCCCTGTAATTTGACTTATCTATATCTAAGCTACGACAGAAGTAATACAGAGAGCGTGAAGGTCACTTGTGAGTTGAAAGTAGAAAACATTGGGAGTTCCAATTCCGATTTTTCGGCCCATTTTACGGAAACACTACCTGTGGCTCAGATGGTTAGATCGTCTGCGCGTTAAGCAAAAAAAATCGAGGGTATGAGTCTTACCAGGCTCTTCGTGGAGTCAAATTTTAAATTTGTTTAAATTTTACATTATTTCATTCTTCAAATAGGTACTGAAAAACTTTAGATCATATGTATAGGTATAGATAAAAGACCAAACAAGCTAGCAAAATTGAAGCGTCACAAAAGTTTAGTCAAGGTCACACGTATTTAATATCACACTTAATCACTTCATTCCCAAAGTTTATTGTTTTAATTTTAAATTTTTAAAATTTAATATTTCCCAGTCGATGCAGAGATGGAGCGCACGTTTTCTGAACCAACATCACTATTAGCTAGAATTCATCCGGCCTAAAAGTTGTCTCATAAAAGCTTAAAATATCTTTCAATGCATCGGTTTTGAACAAAATTAATTTCAATTTTGCCAAGTAAAATCGGCCACCATAACTTTGCGCAAAATGTCGATACAAATTGTGCAGATGTCAAATTACATGTGTTAAAAAGGAATGCCGTTTAAAATTCCTTTGAAAAACGCAATTTGTATTTATTTCTCCTTTCATTCTCTACCTGTAACTTTACTTATTCAGTTCAAAGACCAAAATTCAACAAAACTTTTGCGCTGAGGTTCACCTCGGTTAATTGTATGGTTTCAAAAGTTTTCCCTGCAAACAAGAAAGCCAGGGAATGTCATAAAATTATTTTGTCCGTTTGTTTCTTTGTTTGCTTGCTTGTTTGTTTGTTGAAAAAGGTTTAAGTTAATGTCTAACAAAGCTCAAAATTGAAAGGGAAGGGTTCACAAAGGCGTCAAAGGCCAGCAAGTCACAACAGAGAAAGAAAAGGAATGTATTTACTTCAGCTTCTTAAGCTTATACTTAAATTACCCATCTGCTAAGCTGATTCTGAGGAAGGATCGGGTCCGGGAGGACAGCGTGAACTCAATCGTTGTGCTTTCACCTGTATAAGGCCATATCATTGATCAGCACACTTGGAGTTTGTCTCACTTAGGTGCAAAGGCTCTTATTGCCGTTGTTTTTGCATTGAAGACTTGTGCTGCGTGCTGCTCCTTCGGCTAGCCGCCAGATATGGCAACGCCGAGGCCGACGGAGCATGTTGCTTAAAAAGGAGGAAACATCATCCGTCGTGATGTCGACCAGGCTGTGAGACTCCTTCTGGCAACTTGGTTGAGTGGTTTTTGACCAACCAACCTTACGGGGCCAGCTTCCCGGTTAACACTTTGCACCTTCGGGTGGTGATCATCACATTGTGATGTCTAATGCAGCAAACAACAAATTTGACAAGGTTCAGCTTAGTTTGCATCAATATGTCGGTTTAGGTTGTATCACTGATTTTCATATTACGTACACGTTCGTGGAGAGATCAGCTGTTAAGCTGCAAAGCTACTCTAAATATGGGAAAGCTTGCCAGCTGTCACACTCTTATCTATTATGTACCTACTCCGGTGAGTTTTTCCAGAAACACAATCCGTATATGTTTCTCAAACCGTCTGAACCTACAAAAATTATGTCCTTCCATCCAACAATTTCATTGTTTTTGTTATTAATAATTTCATTAAGCATAAATATAATTTTACTGTCATTAATTAATAAATTTTATTGCACGAGGGATGACCTCAACAGCCTTGCGAGGGTTGACGCAACGAAAGCATAGCTTGATGCAACTGTGTCTCCGTTCCGTAGCTCAGTTGACAAAGCGTTCTTCTAGTACGCGAGAAGTCGTGGGTTCGAGTCCCACCACGGAGGCCAGAATTTTTCGGACCATCGGTGGTTGGTTACATGAATTTTTTCTTATGAAGTAAGGAGCGAGAGAGAGGAGGTTGTAATTATAAGAATTTCTCATCAGTTTTTTTTTCTCGGTGACTACCTAAATTTGTTTGCTATTTAACAATTTTAGCACAATAAGATGTCAGGTAGGTTGACAAGTTGAATTGCAAAATTCACAGTTTGTAAATAATGTTGCAATTGCAATTGCAATGCCTCCGTACGTAGGTACTCTCCCACGTATTGCATAAAAACTAACTGCAATGACTTTATTTCGGGCTATCCTACACTAATGTTACACTTTACTGCTAGTGCTGAGTGTACGTACAACTTGTCCGTATTTCCTGTTATGACGTTACACTCCTCTACAGTAACATTTAGTCAACCATTAATACTATCATTAAATTCTGTTTTTACTCAATGAAACTAGGTTTAAGCTTTAGGAGAGATTCACTGGAAGTTTATTCATGCTTACTACCACCAGGGTTATTTGAATGAATGAAATTAAATATTAACAGCGTAGCGTGGGTAGGCTCCAAACTATATCACATCACCTGTCCAGCCCATAATGAAAATTTCATAAAATAAATATCACTTTGCTTCAATATCAACAACCATAAATAATGTACGCAATTTATGGCGGATGTTATTTAGCCTGGGAGTGTTTCTGATTCTGTATTTTCGAATTTTTCATTGCAAATGCCAAATAACATAGGTTAGACCAGATTAATTATATAATATTTTCGTTAGATATATTACATTATATTGTATATAATCTTTTTTGAATTTTCACTCAGTGCATTCCATTCCAATTCTATAGGATGTCAGTCAACTTCGGTTTCTGGGACTGTTTCAAAAAAATTCTGTCTTCAAATCTAAGCACTCTAAGCACTAAAGGCCGGTTCACAGGCTGTCGCATGTCGTGTAGGATTTGTAGTATGTCGCATGTCGCTTGTCGCAGTGACTGATGTGTTCACAGGCTGATGTCCTGTCGCAGGAAATTTCAGTGCAACACTTGCCAAAGCCTACATTTCATAGGCTAGAGGCACGCGACACGCGGCAAAAGTTAAAACATTTTCAACTCCTTACGACACGCGACAATTTGTCGCACGACACTTTTGTCGTAACAAGCTATGAACCTGTGAACACTGTCGCGACAAGCGACAGGCGACATACGACTGAGCCTGTGAACCGGCCTTAATAGTAATTTGTCACAAAACGTACTACACATCCTATATTACAGTATGCTTAATTCTTCTCTCTGTTTTAGACAAAACCACGCAGTGCTGCTGGATTAACTCCCAGCCAATTAATATAGCCTAATTAATCCAGTCATCACATAATTATAACTATCTAATGACCTTTGACCTAAGCCTGAATCAAAGCTGTCAGACTGAGCTAGAGGCGAAAGTGACCATCTTTTTTGTAATCTATGGTCTACTGATTGTGATTGCCAACTGTACACTACTGGCCTTCTGTATTCACGGACTCTGCTGCAATAGGCTGGCATGGAAACGATATGTCTTTGTGCTAAACTTGGGTAAGGCTGAAGCCAAGCTTAAACCTACAATTTAGAAAAGAACAGAGACGGTGAACTCCTACGTGCTGTTTCTGTATCCGATACCATTGGTTTAATGTCGTTTTTCAGTTCTAAATTTTCCTAGTTTCAGATTTTCTTGGATTTGGTAAAAGTTGCACACCTGAATCAATTTTTGCACTGATTGAAAATAAGGTCATGTGACAGATTATACTCACATTTCGGGTGTGGGTAAAAACCAGCCCCAGCCCCAGCCCCAGCCCCCAGCCTAAGAAAAACCAGCCCCTTCTCTCGCTGACCACTGTACACTTTAAACTAAGGACTTTAACACATAAATACGCATATGCGTGTAGACAGCATATACGTGCATGCTCAGTCCGTATGCGTTAATTGTGCATTATATACAGTCATATAAAATATATAGGTGTATTGGACATTATATTTATATGATTTTGTACAATTGGGGAGTTCAAGGGAATTTATTTCCATTCAAAGAAATTAAAGAATAGAAATTAAGAGTTTGAAGTTATAATATAATCGTTAAAAGTATATATCCCGTCAAGCTTGAAAGAATTACGAAATTATTCTGATGCAAAAGAATATATATACAGTTTGGGAATTTCAAAATTTAAAATAGGATCCATTTATCATAAACCATTTTACTGGTTCCAGTTAATTCAAATTTCGAATTCGCAATTAATATGCCAAACTAATGTTAACTTAAATATTTAATAAAAAGTTAGTCCTAAAATAATTTTTAAATTCAAGATGTTTCAAAATTCAAGAATTTTAAAAAGTTTAAGCTTTAGTTACAAATTGATCAGAAATATATATCTTGCTTCTGTCTCTTAAATTTCTGTGTTTATTGGTTTAATCTCCGATTATGTCCAGTTTTCAGTTAGGAGGGAGGAATAGTAAAATTGAATTTGAAGATTCAATATATACATAACAAACAGAATAAAATGACTGAAAGCTTTGAAGTTTAGAAATTTTAGCTTTTAGCAGATTCATAAAGCGTACAGACTAAAAAAAATTAAAATGGCAGGAAATGAAATTGTATAAGTCATTGTGAAACTAAAGTTTCCAGGGAAAATATTGAAATTTCAAAATTTTGATCTTGTTCATTTGAATGTTTTGAATTTTGATCAAAATTATATACTCTGTAGGTATTATTAACGATTATATTATAACTTCAAACTCTTAATTTCTATTCTTTAATTTCTTTGAATGGAAAGAAATTCCCTTGAACTCTCCAATTGTACAAAATCATATAACTATAATGTCCAATACACCTATATATTTTATATGACTGTGTATAATGCACAATTAACGCATACGGACGGAGCATGCACTTATATACTTTCTACACACATATGCGTAATTATGTGTTAAAGTCATTAGTTTAAAGTGTACAGTGGTCAGCGAGAGAAGGGGCTGGTTTTTCTTAGGGTGGTGCGTGGCGGGGGCTGGGGCTGGGGGTGGGGCTGGTTTTTACCCACACCCCACATTTCAGCTACCATTTTCAATAAAAATTAATATGGAAGCACTTATTTGGACACTGAACATGCACTGAAACTCATCTAACCAAAGAATATTTTCATAGAAACATCAACAGATGTACAAGTTTTTGTTTTAGTTTTTTGATATTTCACTGTTTTTTTCGTTTCAGCTCTGGCGGATACAGCCCTTGGCGCTTTGTGTCTGGCCATTTCCATTATGGTTCTGAACACCTGTGAAGGGTTACAGGTGGCAAAGTTGTCTCTGTATTTGACCATGCGAGGCTCGTTCATTCATACCATGGCTTCGCATACAGCCCTTTGTGTGATGCAGTATCTGGCCGTACGAAAGCCGCTACTGTACAACTTTAGTGTACAACCCTGGCACTGTATCATCATTATTGTGGTGACATGGCTGCTATCAGTGGCCTACAGTTTGCTGGAATACTTTCTCAGACTAAAGTATGTAAAGACAATTTTAGTAGGTTCTATGTAAAATATTAAACCATATATATATCTCGAAAATTTATATTCACATATACATATACACAGTTTGGCATTTATACTAGGCAAACGTCAACCAAGAGTTTATATATAACAGGAAGAGTAAGACAAAGAATGCTTCCTAATGTATTAAGCTTGCAATATGCTCGAAACATTAAGGCCGAAATTTCAGGGATAAGTTTCTGATATGATGTTGATCTTAATTAATTAAACACATGCTAGAATCAAGCAATTTATTTTCCGTTTTTAGGTCTGGAATACAGGAAAGCCTTATGTTCAGCCTGAAAACCGCTATCGTCTTGTTGGCAGTTCTGGCTCTAAACATATTCCTAAATCTTTACGTAGCCTTTGTAGCCCATCGGAACTATGCTAGAATAAGACGAAATTCTAAAGTAAGAAGCTTGTGGTGCTCAAAGCTTAATTAACTGTTAATTAACAAATTAACACAGGGCTAATAAACATTGCCTAATGTGCAAAAACCATAAAACTATAGTCAGTGTAAAGTATGCCCACGAATTCAGTTTACAATTTCTGACATGCACGTAGATTAACACTGAATTTAAATTAAAAGCTTAAATTTTATCGAATTTAATTAGCATACATTTTTAAATTTTAAAAAAGCATATATGTATGCGATGCACCACAAACCCAGTGTACAGATTCTATATACCGTACGTGGAAACAGTAGATTTATTTTAAAACTTCAATAAATTTAATTACCATTTTAAATTTAATTTAAATTTTATTCTTATTTATTCTAGAAACGTCTTACCAGTCAAACACTATCCACTTGGCAAACGTCCAAGAACGTCTCAACCCTCCTGATAAGCCTATGCTTCTATGTGATCAGCTATTTGCCTTGTATCATTATTGTAATCTACAGCAGTGTGAACAGTAGCATACTAGAGCCTGGCAGCTCCAACCGGCTGGGCGGCCGGGTTACGGTAGCTACCGTAATCCTCAGCTTCTATCTGCTGCGATCTGTCAGTGACCCTGTCATTCACTGTATCCGGGAGACCAAATTTGCCATCCTTCACAAACTGTGCGCCCTGGGCATAGCTGGCCTGAGGCCCCGGGTCAGTGACGTCACAACGGCTGTGGGTGGCCGGCATACGGTAGTCGGGAACGGGGGTTACGGTAGCACCGGGGCCACACGGCGACCCTCGACTGACTCCTACAGTAATCCCCTCTCTTCCTCTGTGGACAGTCAGACTGTATCTACCTGTAGAACCAGTTCTGTGCCATAGAATGGGTGAAAGCTAATTTGCATATTTTTTCTAACTAGACAGTAACGTTAGTTGACAGTATGCATTGATGTATAATTTCCTATTATGTACATGCTTATGCATTACCTATACATACATATGACAAACAAATGGTATTTGTAAGTACGTAATTTATTGTTACATATTGTAAACTCCGTTCGTTGGTATTATATACACAAAACAGTGTAACAGTAAAGTACGGTGTACCA
>JASAND010014181.1:0-17500 GCA_030248195.1 Trissonchulus latispiculum
TACATCTCCTCCAGGTTCGACGTTCTCCTTGTGCACAGTTTCCCACTCGTAAAGTTTGGTCGGTACACTTCCAACTTTACAGTACTGTGGTTTTAGTGGCTGACAAAGATGGCATCCCAGAAAAAGGGCAGAAAGGTTCAGCAGTCTAGCGCTGCTACGGCTAATGTTTCCAAGGATTTGGACATTCCCTAGCCCACTACTGTAAAGTATTTTTGTGCTCTAAGCGTCATCGATCGAGAAAAAGCAAAAATAGGTTAACAAAATCAGATAAACAGATCAATAACATCGACCAATTCGTTAATGCATACCCTGATGTTGTCCACCTACTGAGATTAAATTTTTCATTGGCGGATTTGGACATCTTTGGGCGACCGCTCGTCTGCAGAAAAGTTTTATGCAAATTAAAGTTAAGAACCGTTCATTCTTTCGTTTCACAACATGCTTTTATTTATGCCATTTAGATACCACGGTTTCCTTAATGCAGATTGATTAATTAATTAATCTTTAAGCAAGTATAATGTTACGGCAACAGAGATGCAATTACAGAGTGATGGATGATGAATAAAGTACACGAACTCACAATATCAATTTAGTTTTAATCATAATTTAAGTATTAACGTTTACTAACAGAGTCTCTCCATGACCAGTTAAATTTAACTCAAACCTTTTTTATGAAAGGGAAGAGAAAAAGGTCAAGTTTAACTGGAGTTGAACGTTAAGCTAAACAAGTAGAATTTCTTAAATTCTACTCTAATCTCCTCTTTTTGGAATAGGCTCAACCGAGGAGAGTGGTATAAGGAAAAGGCAAGAAACATTGGCAGTAACTCACAGGAACTGTCCGCCTTGAGAGAACCCGATGGCATTGTAACCCTGAGTCAGATTTCCGTCCTGTTGCAGCTGGTCGCAGACCATTTCCACCTGCTTGTTCACGTTCATGAAAAATCCATTTTCTGTGTCCTAAAATTTAAACCAATTTGAAAATGGCAGCATCCGCACCGAGACATTTGGAACCGAGATTGCACAGGAGTTAGAACGCTCCTAAAAGCCATTATTTCGGAAAGTTTCATCAAATTTCAACTTGATTTGAACCGTAGTGGTATCCAAAAGGAAGCATCACTTCAAGTTTGGCTTCTCTCGGTTACCTGAACGACGGTTTTTCCAATCTTGAGGGATTTGACGTAGACACCGTCAATGTTCTGTTCCAGCATTCGTTTGATGGAACCCATGCTGAGTGGATTGCAGCAACTGTCACCTGGCAAAAATAAAACAAAGCAAAATATACAAAATAAAAAATTAGGATCCTAATAGAAAATTTAAATTTCACTGGGTAAGCAAGCGAAAATACGATTTGACCAAGAAGCTTAGCTTGAAGGTTTTTGAACTTTTACAACAATGTTAACTTATAACAGAATTTATATAAATTAAATGTGTAACAAAATTGCTGTTTCATTTCACCCATTCCATGCCACAAAACCACAGGCGTGGGAGTGCCGCAGCAAACCACCAAAGCCACCGCCAAAACTATTCCAGCAAATAATCTCTTCATTCTTGCTGAAAAATGTCAGTCAAGGGAATAACTGTATAACGTTTAGATGGCTAATCCCGAAATCTTCAATCGTTACTGCTTTAGGTCATTTTCTGCAAATTTAAAGCTCAAAATTATAAAAAGCTAAGACGGGTCTACTTTGGCTACTGATAAATTTCATCTCCAAGAAGGCTTTAGGTTAAGAATTGGGGAAAAGAAGTGTTTTCAGTTTTGTGCCTGTTGAAGGAAATACTCGAAAGAAACAAAGTCTTACAAACACGATATTATAAAGAAAAAGTTTTCCGTACAGCTTCTGCTTGTAAAAGACTGAATGAGAACTTTGTATCAAACTTTAAAACAAAAGGAACAGCTGTACTAAATATCAGACGGGTGCATCGGCTTTGCTTATCAGCGGCAGTACATTGGGTGGTTGGCAAACCGGGATTCACATTTGCAATAAGCTTTCATGCTACGGGTCAATTTTTGAACCTAAAGTCTACATTCTTTTTGGCAGTGGTAGCCCGAAATTAAAACTTTAAAAATTTAGATACCATTATAAGTATCACAGCTAGTGTTGGGCGTTGGCCGTTCGTTGGCCCAGTGTTGGGCGCGGGCCAAAAATTAGTACCCGCAGTGGCCCGCGCGGGCCGATGCGGGCCGATTTTTTGTGAGCCAGGGTAAGAAAGTTTGAATTTTTCACGAATTCTAACATTATAATGGAACTTTTCCTCATTGAAATATATTTGTCTGCCTTATCTTCCTTCTCCCACTTCGCTTTTCCTTATAATTTTGAATATTACACATTTACCATTTTCTGCAGCTAATAACCGGCGCTTGGTCTTGGGAACTCGATTTGTTCAAATTGAAGTTTACGATCTTTGTCTGCTCTTGCCACCTTAGGCCGTTTCACCCTATTTTTTAATAGTTATCAATTTATCAGCGTTGGTTGGTTGGTCGTCCCTTTAGAGCGTCGTTTTCAAACGAAGTAGTTCTCTCAAATATCAGAATTGGAAAGAGGTAGAGTTTTGCTTGCAAGGAAACATTTTGCTGGCGCTATAAAACAAGCAAAGGTATTTTCCAGATTTTCAGACAGACCAGTTAAATTACAGACTGACAATATTTAAACGCCGATTTCTCCTTTGACTTGACCATTGAGAATTTTGTGTGTTCATAACACGTAAACATAGCAAATTTTAAATGTTTTAAATTTGCTTAATTTCTGCACTTTAAGCATACTATCAAATAGAAAACGTTTTGTTGGCTTTAAAGCCAATCCGGACCCGACTTAGTGAACAATAGGACATTTGACGAAATTAAAAATTTGGCTTCAATTTTACTTGATTTCGGTCACCTGGACAACACACAGAAAGATAGATAAAAGGTAAAATTTATACCGAATTGACCAGGAGGCTCTACGGTGCTAAGAATTGCATGAACTTTCCTTTTGCTGCTACAAAAGATTTATCTTGAAATTTGGGTCTTTTCTCGCACATGGAGTTTTCCCCACCGAGTCCAGGTCATCCCCAGGTCGCACCAAAGGCAGGCAATACAGTCAAATCGCACATGCCACCGCAAAGTTTAAGACATATCCTCTGTGTTACCGTAACTGTAATTCGTTTTGGGGAATGTTTTCCAGTAGTTTAGGATGGTACTCCAAAATTCACCGAAATTTTCAGTCACAAAAATAGCTGAGAAGCAGTGGGGGGTTACAATAATACAGTCGCTAGGCCAAAATTCTTACATTAGAAGTTAATAAAAATTTGAAAAACGCACTAGTGCAGCTATATGAATGATTTTGAAAACAACAATCGCGCTTATATGACAGTTTTTATGAAAAACGACGAATAATCAATGAAAGTAGCAATTATTCAATGCTATGATGCTTGCATAACCGAAATTTAGTTGCGGGCCGCCGCGGGCCAAATTTTATTGATGCGGGCCGCGGGCCAGCCCTGTGCGGGCCAAAACTCTGAGCGCGGGCTGCGGGGCGGGTGCGGGCCGCAAATTTCGGCCCGCGTCCAACACTGCGTTGGCCTCGTTTAGACGTTTTGATTTTCGCATCTACACTTGCAGAGAACTGCGTTTCTTGTGTGCTCTTTCTACGGTTTACGTTATGCAAGTTTGCAAGTTTGCATTAAGTATAAACTGCCCTTCAGTGGATGAAAAATGGATGTTATTTAAAAACTTATGTCTGGTGTTGATTGAGGAGCATGTTCCTAGAAAGCGAATTAAGCGGGGAGGGAAACACAGATTCCCGCAACATATCAGACGGCTTTTGTGCAAAAAGAGGGCTTTATTCAAAAGATTTAAACGTACTCACTGTGAATTTGAGGGAAACCGATACAGAAACGCGGTGGCTATGTGCGACAATGCTATTGCCAAATTTTATAGATTGCGTGAATCTACAATTCTGACGGAACCTTCCAATAAGAAATTTTTCAATTACGTGAAACATAGACTGTCTTCTCCTGAATACATTTCAGTTTTGACTACAGGTAACTCTACATCAATGGACGAGCATGGTAAGGCAAATTTATTAAACGATCAGTTTCAGTCTGTATTCGTACGCGACAATGGAGTGCCTATTGTCCCATTGGCAAAAAACTTTGATAATGAGTTTGAAAACATTAGATTCTCTAGAAAGGACATTGTTGATGCAATTAGTTCCCTTAAGTTCAAGTCAGCAGCTGGTCCCGACAAACTGCCTTCTCAATTTCTCAGACTTTTTAAAACCCAGTTATCTATTCCTTTACAGATAATATTTCAACAGTCCTTCAACGAGGGAATTCTGCCAGAAGACTGGTTAATTGCTCACGTTATTCCTATATTTAAAGGCAAAGGGTCTAAGACGGATCCCGCTAACTATCGCCCTGTTTCCCTCACGAGTATCTGTTGTAAGGTAATGGAGAAGGTAATTAAGAAATATTTACTTAATCATCTTCTCCATAATAATCTTATCTCAAAGCACCAACACGGGTTTATGTCAAATAGGTCCACCCAGACCCAGCTACTCGAGTGTTTAAAATTATGGACAGACGCTAGAAATCTTAAGATGGGTGCACTCTTAGAAATACTTTAGTAGTTTCTACTGGAACAACTCCAGTAGCTCAGAAATACTAAAGACTTTAGTAGATTTGACTGGATGGTGGAGTAATAAGTACTGGAGGTAGTCCAGTAATAAGTACTGGAAAGGTCTTAGTAAGAAATTACTGGTTTTTCCAGTAGTTTCTACTAAATATTTAAGTAACATTTACTGGATTTGCGTTATTCAACTTACTGGATTTTCCAGTAATTTGTACTGGATCCAGTATTAAATTGCACCAAACTCCTACAATGTGTCGAAACACAAAAATACTGGATTTTCCAGTAGTTTTTACTAGTTTTCCCAGTACTATCTACTGGACTCATGAAATACCCCGAGCACCAAAAATACTGGATTTTCCAGTAATTTCTACTGGTTTCACCAGTAATATCTATTGGACTCCTGAAATACACCGAGCACCAAAAATACTGGATTTTCCAGTAGTTTCTACTGGTTTCTCCAGTAATATCTACTGGACTCCTGAAATACACCGAGCACCAAAAATACAGGATTATCTAGTAATTTTTTCTGGTTTTAGCAGTAATATCTCCTGGACTCCTAAAATACTCCGGTCACCGAAAATATATACTGGAGTCTTAAAATATATATATCGAAACGCAAAAGTAGTGGTTTTCCCATAACTGATTGATACTGATAATATCTACTGGACTCGTAAAACACTCTGAACACGAAATGAAATATTTGGCCGTTCCAATGGTGCTTAGAGCAGACTAAATTCTACTTACCTACTTATGCAATCTGACAGCAAGAAATGCTGGATTCAATTAATAATTTTTATTTTCAAAAGAAGTTGGCAATATTTCTAAGAATTTGTAAGGGGGTGATTCCTTTTGGAGTCATCAACTTTGAACCATTATTACTCATTTATTACTTGGAGTTAAGAATTCATTTCTATCAAAACATAGCTTAATATTATTTCTTTTATTAAAACAATGAAACTAATTTTGGCTTTTGCAGAGTTTGAGACGGTTTGCGTCGCTTAACAAGTAATGCAATATTTGATTTCTGCAAAAATGACAGCTTTCGGAGGGCAAAATAGGAAGACTGTCTCTATCTCACAATAGCGCAAAGCGAGAACATCGCTTCAAAACGCAAAAATTGTGCGGAGAGTGTTAGAATGCTAAAGGAACTTATTTTGAAAGTTCCATCAAGTTGTTTCATCTGGAATTGAGCCGCCAACCAATGACATATATGTACCAAAAAGGAATCACCACCTTAAGTTCTTAATATGCTCTAAAACGCGTTTATTACGTTACTAAATTTTCTAACAATTTAAAAGTAAGCTGCATTATTTTATGCTGAGAATAACATGAAGTCAGTCGTAAAGATGTCTGCATTTACTGCGAGTGTTTAAATTATAATGCTGATACATAGTGTATGGCAAGTATAGTGATGGGCACCGGATATTTTTTCATATCCGGATATCCGCCTATTTTGCGTTAACGGATATCCGGATATCCGGTTATCCGCCTATTCAAAACTGAACTTCAAGAAAATTTTTTGATTCTGCAGTTAAATTTTTAATTTTTCTGTCAATTTTTCGGCAGGCTGTGAATGTCTATCATGCAACCAAGCCTCAACCTTCGTTTCAAAAATATTTTCAGAGGAATTTTTGAAAAATATTTTACAATTTTTGAAATTTTTGTCAAAAATTTTCTAATTTTTCATTATTTTGACTGAAATGTACACGGATATCCGGATATTTTTCTCAAATTGGATATTATCCGGATATAAAAATTATCCGGATATCCGGATATCCAGTGCCCATCACTAATGGCAAGGTAGATACACCAGTCACTGGAAGTATCGGCTTTGCTGCTACAGAAATTTGAATCGTTTTTGTTCAATCCTATTAAAATCGAAAGCCAGTGAATTTTAAACGGATCCTGTGTTAGTTTTAACCAATGAAATTAAGGTTTTTGGTGGTCGACAGAAATTAAAGTTAGTTTTGCATAATTTGTGTGATACCTTAAGGTTTGGTTGGTCGATGTTCTGCTCTTAAAAAATTGGTGCAGACAAAACTAAAGAACTTCGACGGGTTGTGATGAAAGAGTAAAAGGAACAGAAATTAGTACCGGTAAAAGAATGACTGTCTAAGTTTGCTTATGTTCCATATATCAAGAGATATTAATATGAACATATTCTCACTGCATTTTCTGTATATATAGCGGTTTCAATGCTTTTTTTCGGAAAACAAACGTTAACACAGACAACACAAACAAACACTACGTGAATTTACAACGAAGTACGATGTTACCTAATAACTAATAAAAAGACTGCATACTCATGAGCATTATTAACCAATTTTTGGTGACCGGAGTATTTTAGGAATCCAGGAGATGTGTATTATGGCAAAACCAGAAGAAATTCTGGAAAATCCTGTATTTTTGGTACTCGGGGCATTTCTGGAGTCCAGTAGATATTATGGAGAAATAGTAGATTACTGGAAAATCCAGTACTTTTCGAGCTCGGATTTTTTCAGGAGTCCAGTAGATATTATGGAGAAACCAGCAAAAATTACTGGAAAATCCAGTATTTTCGTGTCGGAGTTTTTCAGGAGTCCAGTAGATATTATGGAGAAACCAGCAAAAATTACTGGAAAATCCAGTTTTTTGATGCTCGGTTTTTTTCAAGAGACCAGTAGATATTATGGAGAAACTAGTAAAAATTACTGGAAATCCAGTAGTTTCGTCCCCAAATATTTTGGGGGTCAGTATATAATATGGATTATCTTGTTAAAATTGGAAATAGTACAAAGACTCGTACGTGAGTGCAATGAGCGTAATAAGGGGATAAACGAAAGTTTAGATCAGATTTTGGGCAAGTATTGTCCTGGTCTCGCTTCTGTATCACCAGAAGTTAAGGGGCTATTTTTGTAGCCGTTATGCACCTACGTGGGTGTGACGGCGGTGAAGGCAACGCGGGGGATTTTCCAACGTTGGGAAAATCGCCCATTATGAATGGAGTGAAGGTTGAAAGCTACAGTTTAGTTCAGAGAAAATGTGTCCTTTCTAAAATTCAGTATTTTCATAGGTGTTAGACTACATACTTAGGAGTCTAGTAGTATTACTGGAAAAACGGTAGAAATTAATGGAAAATCAAGTATTTTCGGTGTCGGAGCATTTTAGAAGTCTAGTAGATATTACTGGAGAAACCAATAGAAATTCTGGAAAATCCAGTATTGGCTACGCAGATTGTATTAGGAGTCTAGTAGAAACCACTGGAGAAAGTAGTAAAAACTACTGGAAAATCCAGTATTTTTGGTGCTCAGACTATTTAGGAGATTGGTAGAATCTATTGAGTCCAGTAGAAATTCTGGAAAATCCAGTATTTTGCCCCCAAAAATTTTTGGGGGGTAGTAGATAATATAAATATCTAGTAGAAACTACTGGAAATTCCAGTAGTTAGTATGTCAAAGCAGTAAAGTGTTCTACATAGATTATCTAGTAAAGTTTACTAGCTATTTCCAGTAGTTGTTAAAATACTGGACTACTTTAGTAGGAAAATACTAATCGCTCCGCTATGTCTTTATCGCACTGGAGCACTTTAGTAGGAAATTACTAAGATTCCAGTACTTTCTACTGGAACATTTCTAAGAGTGTGTGAAAGCTCTTTACGTAGACATAAGTAAAGCCTTTGATTCAGTTTCTCATGTCAAACTTTTAAGCAAAATTGATTCTTTTGGGATCAGGGGACGTGCTTTAAATTGGATTCGCGCCTTTTTGAATGAACGATACCAGTACGTAAGAGTTAACGATGCATTGTCGGAGAGGGGAGAGGTCGTTAGTGGAGTACCCCAGGGGAGCGTGCTTGGGCCCATCTTATTTGTTATGTATATGAATGATCTCCCTGATTCTTTGTCATTTTGTGACTCAAAAATTTTTGCAGATGATACAAAACTGTCTCTGGCTGGGTGCACGTTGAACGATTTTGAGAATTTTAAACTGGATTGTGCGAATGTTTTTACGTGGGCCACTGAAAATCAACTTTCTATTGCTTTAAATAAAAGTATGTTTGTGGAGATGGGGGGACCTTTATTGCAAAACGATCTATCTGTAAATGGCACAGTAATCCCAAAAGCGACTGTGATAAAGGATCTTGGTGTTTTTATCTCCGAAGACCTCAAATTTTCAATTCATTGTGATAAAATTTGTGCTAAGGCATATCAAAAGATTGCTCTGATTTTTAGAAGCTTCTGCTGTAGAGACGTTAAATTCTTGGTGGCGATGTTTAAGACGTATGTTAGACCCATTTTAGAGTATAACTCCTGCGTTTGGTCACCGTCTTTGATGGGGGACATACGAAAAATAGAAACGGTCCAAAGAAGATTTACAAAACGAATTCCCTCATTTAAAGACCTAACTTTTGTTAACAGGCTGAAAGCAACAGGACTGGAAATTTTGGAACTAAGGCGACTTAGAGCGGACCTAGTGCAGGCATATAAGATAATTTTTGAGGTAGATAGGGTGAATTCTGCAAATTTCTTTTCATTTGCTTTTGACTCTGGTACTAGAGGAAATTGTTTAGAATTGAGATCTCAGCGCAGCAGGCTGGAATGTAGTAAACATTTTTTCAGTAACCGCGTGATTCCCGTATGGAATAGCCTTCCGAGTAGTGTTGTGCAATCCGCCAGCACTTCCGTATTTAGAAACAGGATTGAGAAAATGAATTTTTCAGAGTATCTTAAGTATGACGTAAATCTACATACGTGTATTCGTGTACGTATATACTATATATCTACAATGTAATTTTTTGGTGCGAGTATTTATGCTTGCTGACACTATTGTGAAACTCTTGTATATATATATATATATTTTGTTAATGGATTGTAAGAACTGTAGTGCTTATTATACGTGTATATGTATAGCTTGTATTTTTAAGGTTTCCATGCTGATGTTGTCAGATCTGTTGTAGGGGATCGAGCATTTGCTCGAATCCTATTTTGGTCTTTTTGTGTGGTATGTATATGTATGGTGTATCTTGTGCTGTGACCAAAATAAACTGTTTTTGTTGTTGTTGTTGTTGTAAATAAAAATAATATTAAGGCAGGGTAAACATAATATTAGCGGAAGGGTATAAGTAATATTTTGAAAACCGACTGTCCTATTTCATATTATCATTCCAACGTAATGCTAAGCATACGTGTATCGAAGAATATATATGTATTATTATTATTCTGTGGTATAGACCAGAGATGGAACCAGGTCACCGGGTCAGTTCGGGTCACTTTTTGGACCTGGTCACCGGGTCAAGAGCTTCGACCCGGCCTTGACCCGGTTTTCTGAATTTACCACAAATTTTTGAAATTTTTGGCTTACCAAGCTAAAATTCTAGCTTAAATTTTAGTTCGATGCGCAACATTAATTTGTTTTTCTTATATATATTTTAGTCTTGACCATTTTCGCAGCTTGAGGTTACTTGAATCAGTCTGTCTCCGGCAGATTATTGTTTAGCTTTATCATTTTCATGCTTATTGCATAAATCTATTTAGTATATGACTCTTGGAATATGTAGTTTGAAAATTCTTTTCGCAAACAAAGTAGATGTTGAAGATAAGTGAGCAATTTACGCAATACAAAATGAAAACCAATTTTGAAAGTACTCCGTGTTTTTGGACTGGACTCTTTGTACTTTTCAGCACTCACCATCTTAGGAAATGCTACTGTCTTATTAAATACTTTTCACAAAACCTAGAGCAAACTGTTATGTATGTCATAGTTATTCTTTTTAGGGTGGTGATGGAACATGGAAGCCAAACATTTAGCCTTCCTAGGCAAAATCTAAATTTTTTGCAAATTTTTGAATTTTCTGAAAAACCGGGTCACCGGGTCAGGGCTCAACCGGGTCACCGTGTCAATACTAAGTGGCCCGGTTCCATCACTGGTACGGACAAGTGTTGAAAGCTTCTGGCTTAATTGTACCCACGCCAGCATAACGTATCAACGAACACTGTTATTCCATGATACATAGAATGACGTGGAAAAGGCTTCAGGCTTAACTGTAATGGGGAAGTGCAGAATTTTCAGGAAATCCAAGACAGCATAGTTAGGTTTGTTCGGGGGTCAGCCCCCCAAACGGCCCGGCCCTCGTTTTATTTTCGGGGGCCGGCCCACGAACGAACATTGGCTGTTGGCTAGCCGTTAGCCGTTGGCCGACCAACGACCAATGTCCGGCCAAGAAAATTGGCTTGACCTACGAGAAATCCAGCCAACGCCCAACACTAAACTGCATCATCTGCTGTTAACCTACGAAAGTTTGCCTTAACATAGCATAAGCCTGTTAAGGTGGTGATTTCTTTTGGAGATATCAACTTTGAACCGTTATCACTCATCCATTCCATGGAGTTAAGAAGCTATTTTTATATCGAAATGGAGCTTAATATTTTCTCTTTCCAATGAACACAGTGAACCTAACTTTAGTTCTTAGAAATTATTTTATTGCATTTTCGAAGTAATTTAATTTTTCAGTTTTTTTGCAGACTAAAGCAAATTTTTTCGTGAGGCATCGGCCATATCATTCGATTCCACTGTCAAATAGCTGGGGACCCTTTTTTAATTATTATGAAACCGCTCTTTGTTATAAAGAAATTAACTAAAATGTATGCGCAACCTGGATTTTGCCTACTTTTCCAAACTTTGGCAAGCGACCACTTTAGCTCGAAAGCAGCAATCGGGGTCCAATAAAAAAATAAATAAAAAAAGGGTCCCTGGGTATTTTTGTGTAAACACGTCTAGTAAGTGGCAACTCTCTAGCTTGCATAGTAAATGCTCCACAATCGCTGGAAAAAATTTGGTCATGTTTTTACAAAAACTTCATTTTTTATGATAGCAGCGTACGGGATAGCATTTAGAAGATTACAATGCCATGAATAATTGGCTCCGACGAGACCTTCAAATTGTCACCCTTAGTTTAATTTTACGGCTTGCGTAGCTCAAGACATGGCTGATTATTTGATTTGTGCAAAAATAACAAGTTTTCACCGCCAAAATAAGAAAATCAGCTATATTTCACTATAGAGAGAAGCAAAAAAGGTACTTCGAAAAGCAAAAACGTAGAGCTCAACAAGATCTTTCGAATGAATACAATCATAGCTGTGTAGCTAGCTATCAAATTGTCAAAATCGGCAAAATCTGCCCTGAACGCAGATGTCGAAGTTTTGTAACGGGATTGTGCGGAGAGTGTTAGAATGCTAAAAGAACTTATTTTCGAAAGTTTCATCAAATTTCATCTTGATTTGAATCATCAATCAATAATATGTACCCAAAAAGAATCACCACCTTAAACGAATTTCCCGGGCCTGCTGAACAAACCCGGAGGCCGGTAAAGGCCCGCCCAGACATACAAGAAACTGGGTCAAGCAATAGTTAGTGCTATTTTACAACTTAGACTGCTCCTGGAAACTTAAATTGTTTCGTGAGAAGCAAAAATTTGACCGCCCTGACTCCGGTTCGGGCTTGTAGCTCCAACAACGGCGCCCGAGCGGGGCTCGAGGCCCACGTCAAGGACCGGCCAAAATTCAAACCCTCCACTAACCAACTCCAAAGCTCAACAACTTTATTTCGATGACGGAGCTTTATTACAAACTATGTAGCATAAAAAAACCATAATAAAACCTGTGAATACTGAAAAGTGCACGAGATTAGCGCATTGGAACTGGAACATTTAACAATGCCACAAACTATACAAGAGCAGATAAAGTAAAATGCTAGCAATTCTACGCACTAATCCGTGCATTTTTTGGCTAAAACGTCAAGTTATTAGGTACATTACAAAAGGAAAATATAAAGCAGTCGTGTCAAATTTCAGCACATTACGTAATTATATACATAAGATACTGCAAAGGGACAAAAATAGCTACAAGATTAAAAAAACAAAAACAACAAATTTGGTTTAAGAGAAAACACCAATCTGGCAAAACAGCTTTAAAGTAGTAAGCGCAGTAACACAGAACTAATAAACGTATATAAGTATAGTTAACGTTTCAAAACAGAACACACATATTTTATACGCACAGCACAAAGAAAGCACGCCCCGCGTGCTACTGCACACGGCACTGCAATCAGTTGCAAACTATAGCCGCAATCGCAAGCATCAAAAACTATGTCGACGTATTTTTGAAGGGGAAAAATTGCGAAAGGGTGCAATAACATCAAAATTTGCTTGCCAAAATTCTTAAGCTCTACATAAACACACAAAAGCAATTAAAATACACACATATTCGCACAGACAGACACAGTTAGTATACATTAAAGGAAAAACAATCACTTTTTTGTCACAGAATACAATTAAGACTTCAAATTCCAAGTTTGCAATGAATTAATATCACGACAGTAACGAGACTTGAAAATCCGCATCAAATCAAAAGGTAGCAAAATTTCTCCAAACTGGCAAAACGTAGTGTTTCAAAATTCACACAATATTCCAAGGAGTTTTTGAGCAAACTCAAAACCAGCAAAAGCGCTGCCTACGAAAATATCTGCAATAAGAATGCAGAAAATGAAATTAATTGTTAAATTGTGTCACAAATACCTCAAAATGAAGATTTTTGGAAAAAAGAATGGAAAACAAAAGACAATTTGAAACCTATAACTTAGAATTTATGGGGGTATCCCTATCCCACATCAAGTGGTAGGACAGGAAGCAAATCACAGTCAACATAACAGTAGTAACCAAAAACCCAAACACTGCAGCTGGTATATCTATACATATATATATATATATATATATATATATACCTATCTGTCGAAAGTACAACACGTACATACAAAATAGATAAGAGTATGACAAGTGCACCACCCTTTTGCGGTCAATTCTCCAACTAAATGCTGAAGGAAGTCAGGCTAACCCAAGCTAAAATCCTAAACAGTGTCTTCCAAAGCGGAGTAATCAAATAAGATGACGTCATCGTTTACATTCATCAGCTAACACCAAAAATGTAAAGCTAGCTACAAATTAACGGACAAGACAAACACGTGTTTAAAATAAAAAATTGGACAGAATGCAGATTTTTCGCAAATAATATTATCCAATACCCACCGACAATAATGTGGATTTGATAAGCTCGTACCTAAGTTAAGTGACACATTCAGTATGCATTTTAATTTACAGCTGAAACTTGTTGAAACATAAGCTTTTTCATAGTTCCAGTCGCCAGGTTAGACGCGCGTCAATATGCGTTGACGCAGAGCAGATGACAGCAGCTTTCTTTATGAGTAAAGGACAGCAGTATAGAGTGTGATAGAGATGAGATCAGGGCCGAATTATCAGGCCCGGCCCGGCCCGGCCCTGTTCAAATTCTAGATCTGCCCTGCCCGGCCCGGCCCTGTGTCAAAAATTTCAGGCCCTGGCCCTACCCGGCCCTGAGTGCCGTTTAGGTCTGCGCGGCCCGGCCCGGCCCTGAAAAGCCCTGGTTTTTAAAAAATTCCTCGATGGCGCTTTGAGACGTGTACAATCATGTACCTGATGATTGTGCCTTACTATCTTATTTTCGAGACCCAAAGTACATGTTCTCTCAGATCAATTATGCATAACGAATATTTCAGAATCCCACCCTACTAAGAAAATTAGTCGAAAATAATTAAATTGGAAGACTAAATTAGCCCGAGGTCGAATTACCGAAGTGGTTTAATGAGTTAAACCGTGAGTTTAAAATAGTTACATAGTAGGTTGAATTTTTGTTACTCAAAAGCAGGCAAACAAACACAAACAGGCACTCTCATTATCATCCAAAATTTCGAAAAACCGTACGCAAACTCAAACAATATTTGGCACATGCAGTCTCATTTGGTGCAAAGAAAGCAAGAAATTTGAAGTCAGGAAGGCAAAGACAAGTATTAGAATTGGAAAGTGTACATGTGCAATAGATTAATATGTAGAAAACGTCAGGGCTTGGCAGGGCCGGACAGGGCCGGGCCGGGCCAGGCTTTTTCCGTTGGGAGTTGCGCGGCCCGGCCCGGCCCTTACCAATTTTTTTCTCAGGCCCGGCCCGGCCCGGCCCTGACTGGGCATCAGGTCTGCGCGGCCCGGCCCGGCCCGGCCCGTCGGACCGGGCCGGGCTGGGCCGGGCTTTTTAGGCCCTGATCTTTTCTCTAGAGTGTGACACTATTGACATAAATATGTAGTTCCAACAATATACTGGTTGAAACTAAATGACAGCACAAGAAAACAAAGCATCACATTGAGAGAAAAAAAAAGGCAGGAGCAACTCTAAGTATAGTACAAATTAAAGTTTCGGTTAAGTATCACACATCACACAGTAAAAGTTAAAACCGTATGTACACACGCACAGCAAATATACATAGGTAAAGATATGTACAAATAAACATGTTATAAATTAACTCTATGCTAAGATTTTCAAGCAAGGATGAGCAGTTTCTAAAGCCAGAAGCGATACAAAGTCTTAGGAGTGGAGAGGCAAGAATCATTTTTGAAAATTTAGAGTAAAAATGGTAACAATTTGAAAATTTTTGGGGTTAAAGTGGAAGGAAGAATCGGACTTTTTAAATTTGTCACTCCCCCTACCCCAATTTCAGGCATAATGACACAAACCAACGGAAGCACATGATAAAATCTATATATATTTACGGAAGCAACGAAACGTGTATATACGTACTGTACATACCTTTTCTTGTCTAAGTAGCACACAGATCACACATGATTAAAATACAAATCAAAGGCAAAACCAGCAAAAACGTCAAAAACTCAGCAAACACCGCAATCTCTAGAAAGCAATCAGAGAGAAACAGAGATCGTTTGTGCAAAAGCAGTAAATCAGCAAAACGACAGCAATATCTACAACAATGACTACTGCTTTGTCAAGGTTTAGTTAGCATGAACTCGCATAACATCTACGTATACGTAAATATGTACAAGTTCTGGAAATTAGGCCCCTCTTTCAAGAACTGTGTGAAAATGGTACGTAACACTAAATCCCCCATTATCTCGTCTAGCTTCGCTTTAACACTTTTCTAAGAGGAACCAAGGAAACTGCTGCTGATACTCTCAAAAGATAGAATAACATCCAATTTTCATGTTTTAGTGTAGCAAAAGGGCAACATTTTGATGGAAAAAGTTCCAACGACCTTTTCGTGCAACGAGCTAAAAGAGTTAAAATTAACACATCCTTCAGAAAGTCTGCGTCAACTCGACAGCTGGCTAAAATGAGTGAAATTTTGTTATCTCTGACCTCACGGAGTAGCTAAGGATATTTGCAAACAATAAAAATGATAAAATGCACAATAATACTAGTATGAAACACTTATACAGAGGACATAACTTTTTAACTAAAAATCCGCATATCACCGCAAACATTTACTCACAAAATAAAAAAACAATGTTAAAACTGTCGCTAAGGCTAATAAGCAAGGTACGTACATGAGACTAAGAATACAAACTAGACAATAATATTATCATAAGAGCAAAACTTCACCTGAGGTATATACTTCCACAGGAAAGATATTATTTGTAGAAAATTCCCAAATTCACTGAAAAAATTTACATTCAACAAGATATTGAAATTCAAAACTCAAGAAAACAAAGCTTAGATTTAAAGTTCAGAGAAAAACTATTGCTACCTAACCTAAACGCCGCAGGATATAAAATCTATCTTTGAAAATCAGACGAAAGAGTGTGTGCTACCCTTACAAGTACTGTAAAATTGAAACAAAACAATTCAAACATTCCTAATTACGCTGAGATTTTCGAGTACGCCGCACGCTCGTCACAGTAATCGGTACAACAGCCCTAAGAGTAGTAGTAGTAGCAGTAGTAGTAGTAGCCTGTGCTCTATCCTGAGTAAGACTAGCAGTAGAAACACCAGTCGCGCACAGTGATAGTCCTCTTCCGCGCAGATCTGTAAAGGCGCTGACACTGGGACCACCCGTGCTGTAGCCGAATGGTGTAGTCAAGGCAGGAGGCGGCAGAGCAGTAGTGGACCCGTTTCTAACAGTAGTAGTAGTAGTGGAGAGGGCGCCACCACTGGGTGCTGCAGTACCACCGCCCCCAAAAGTGGCGCCGGCGCCATGAGAAAATGAGGGGGCGGCGGCAAAGTCTGGGGAGGTTCCCCCCACCTCTACAGGCAGATAGAAATCATCGAAACCTGAAATCATAGGGGACGATAGGGGTGTGAATTGGATATTATCGGAAAAATTGACGTCTGCCTGTGAACTTGAAAAGGAGGCGGTGGACGGACCACCGAGTTCAAGTTGGCCAGCCGCGGCCCGCGACCCAGACTCCCAGGAGCCCGAGGCGGCCCGGCTGGGTGTGGGCGCGGCGGGACAGGACTGCTGCTGTGGCGGCCGATCGGACAGCGGCACTGGGTGTGGTGATAAATGTCTGAAAAGAAATGAAATAAAATTTTAAGTCCAATAACATCAAGTGGACGTAAGAAAATCATTACCACATCCAAAGGGGCATATTCACGACTTTAAGGGGACAGGGATTATTATAATCTACTAAAACTATGCTATTTTCGCAAAAGCCATTCTGATTTCTTCCAAATTAAGACCCAAAGGGGGGGGGGGAGATGGACTATGTAACTCTGCTGGTCTGTCTGAAAAACGCTCACAGTTTATTGGAAAAAGATCCAAAAATTTCAGCTTCAAAACTGGCCTACCGATGCTGCGGAGCGGCCAGGAAGCCAGACACAAATGGCGTCTCGCCCGGAGATGACAGCGAGGAAAAGGAAGATCCGGAACAGGAAGCTTCAGAGATCACCCGGGTCCGACCACGACCACCACAACTCTGCTTGGCCGGAACCGGCACCCCACTGGCGGTAGGAGGCCCGGTGTTCAGCCGCTTCAACTCTAAAACAGAGTGAGGGGTGAGAAGGAGGAAAAATACGTCAAGATTTCTTCAGGAAAAAAAGAGAAACA
>JASAND010014181.1:22500-26475 GCA_030248195.1 Trissonchulus latispiculum
ATATACACTTATATATGTATATATTATAAGACACAGAAAAACTGATGAGAAGTAAGGGGGAAAAATTAAAGTTAGGCTACCCCCTGAGAGAACTCCAAATCATCGACAGAAGGTTATAGGATACCACCGGTGCTTATCTCAGGATTCTCAGCAACCCGAAGCTACTCAGTAGTGATGCAAAGGATTGCTATAACTCGGTTAACAGGAGCAATCATCAGTCTATTATTTTTGTTTCATACCCTGAGAATGGTATGGGAGCAGCCTGACCCGGTCCAATGACCACAATAGGGCCACCGGCCGACTGAGGAGGGAAGAGTCCAGCTGCAGTGTCCACTTCAAGCGGGTCGGCACCAGAAGTAGAGGGATAACAGCTGGCGCTGCTGCTGAGAAGCGTCTCAGATTTGATCAGCGGATAGTGAAATGTCATTCGTGACGGGTCACCGGGACGCTGAAAAAAACATAAGCGGAATGACCACAAAAATTATATATAGAAATTCCGTAAAACAGTTCTACAAATTGTCGAAATTGCCTCAAAAGCGCTTTTGAATTTTTGAAAATAGGTTTCTGAAAAAATTATGATCTAAGTCACTTATAATACTACTATATCTGCCTCAAGTTCGGACTCTCTACTCAACACAAAACAAATAGAAACCGATCGAAAATAAACATTCACAGTTTCGGTCCTTACACCTGCCCAACGCAAAATCATGCGACTGGCCACATTTTTACAAACTAGCCCACATAGGTATTATTTTATTCAGGAATCTGCGCTCGCACGATATTTCTGGGATCAGGTCTGGTCTAGCTCATGTTTAGAATTTTTATGGGGGGGGGCTTCGTGTAGGGGAGCACCCAGGATTTTAAAAAGGAGGGGGTTGCAGTCTGAATATTGTTTGCTTTTGACAGCTGCTGGGGGCGAGGGCAAGAGGAAAGTCGCTGCTTTGTTTTGCAATAGCGTCAGTTGATAAAATTGTGTTTTAGCTATTTTAGCTTAAAAACCCTAAAGCTGACAATGTTTAGTGATGTTTGGCAGTTTTTATATATTCATAAACACGCAAAAATCTGCAAAACGTTTCCAGAAATATACCACTCCATGAAGTCCCCTCCCCCATAAAAATGCCAAAAATAAGCCACTCTACATCGATATTTATATTATTTAAATCAACTTCATTATATATTTATTTAGAAATATATATACGTACAACAAATTCGTGCATCTTCATGGTGGCTCTGACAGCGCCATCAGCAGAGGGCACAGTAACCGGTACAGTAATCACCTTCATTGAACATTTACTAAAACAATATATATACACACAAAAATATATAAACAGGACAAGAGTGGACCTCTACTAAAAATAAACATATAATCCACAGAAAACAAGCTACAATAGTCAATCGGGAAAAACGCCATTTTTTCAAAGTTTTGGATGTGTAGAACTCATTTTTTGAAATTATTGGAAAATTCTTAAACGAGTTAAACGGATTAAATTTAATCCTGTTTCATTAATGCACCTAGGATTAAAAATTAAAATTCCCACTTCGGATTAAAAAATGGAAGAGTTAATTTCAATCCAACCTGCTTAATCGCCGTTTCCTTAAAAATTAATTTTAATCTGTTTAATCCGCGAAGCTTTGTAGACATGCTTTTTTTCTGTTTTTCCTGATTGCTTCTTCTTACCTTCAAATCGCGACGACGGGGCGGCCCTCCAGATCCATCCCCAGCAGTTTTTAGTATTTATACAATAAACGTTGTTAAACATACCGGTACGTACGTATATAAGCTCTCATTTCATTCTAGCCGAGATAATCCGAAGACAAGGCCGCACCCAGGGGGGGGGGTTCAAGGGGTCTAGACCCCCCCTTTTGGGATGACAAAATGGAAAATTTTTGCTATTTTTATGGTAAAAATAGCTATTTTTAAAAAATTTTCGCGCCTGCGGCGCGATTTATTCACTTTTTGCAAGAAATAAACGTCCAATGTACTGTTTTTTGGCAAAAATGCAAAAATTCTTCAACTTCTGGGGGGCTCCGTCCCCCAGACCCCCCGTTACGTTTTACCCTGGACCCCCCTTTTCAAAATCCTGGGTGCAGGCCTGTCCGAAGAGAATATTTTCAAAGCAAACATTCAGCGAAAATGGTACTAGAAACTTGAAACCACAACAGTCTACAATTTTACTGTCATAATTTTATTAATATAGTCCACATTAATCTTTGTTTTGTTTTGTGGTTCTTTAATTTGCATCAAAAATGCAATAATTGAAGGATGTAGCATGAAGTTTCGTAGTCTACGGCTTTGTATACAATACATCGTCGAAGCTTAACATAAATCTCAAAGACAATATAGAGCGGGGGTTTGGGGGCGGCAGCCCCCAAAATATGAGAAATTTTTTGAAAAATCACTTAAAACGTAATGTCGTAATATATAGAAACTTTGCATTCTTGTTAATAATTTGATTGCTACTTCCACATTTTGGATTGGTCATTCTTTCGTCATTTTTATTTTGGCGTCGTCAAAACTATTGTTCATTTCTGCAAACGACGCTATTTTTGACCAAAAACCTAACTCACAACTGATTGTAAACGGATAAAACGGCATGTTGCAATATGAGGACGCGCGTCTCTATGCGTTCACGACTATGAAGGCACCTTTAGCTGGCTTACTTCTAGGCCGAAATTTATGGGGGGGGGGGGGCGATATGGGGGGGGGGCTAACCGAAAATGGGGTGGGGGCATATTTTTGACAAATTTTTAGGTTTTTTGTGTAAAAATTGCTAAAAATCGCTAAAAATAACTAATTTTTGGTTTTTAAGCTAAAATAGTGGAAAATTAGGTAAAAATCCGGCGAAGCCGGAAAGTTTTTTGAAAATTTAGGCAAAAAATGGTAAAACACGGCAATTTTTGGGATTATGGGGGGGAGGTCGGAATTTATGGGGGGGGCTTCTTATGGGGCGGGGGGGGGCTCCTCGAATGGGGGGGAGGTCGCCGAATTGGGCCCCCCAATAGAAGTAAGCCAGTTTAGTTTAATGCTTTGCAAAACTAGAGCGCATACATCAAATTACAAAAATATTCACAAAAAGGCGATAGAAACCCACCTGGTCGTCGCTTCCAAAGTCATTTCCAACCTGTCCAGATCACACGGTTGTTTTGATCATAAAACAGTTCAATAAAGTACCACCAACAAAGTTTAAGTATCCATCACACCTTGCTTGCTGGTATGGAAGAATGGAAAACTTCTGAGATAAACAAAGAGATAAATAGGGAGGGGGGGCAATCACAAAGTTTCCAACCCGAAAGAGTTGACTGGGTAGGGTGTGTCTTGGCACATGTCAAATCATTCAATCACAGGCAGAACCAAATAGTGTGTAACAACTTTGCGCGAGCCAAGGGGGGCAGTTAGGAATAGCATAAGGAAATTGACAGTTTCCTTGACACCGGTACGTATATTATATATATAAAAGGGGGCAATTAAAACAGATTCTGTCTAAAAATAAAATAAATTCTAAACAGAAATAGATATATATATACCTACAGGCAACGAACAAAAGGGGGAGGAGCAAAAGTCAAAAAGTGGAGCAATCTAGGAAAGTAGGAAGGTCCCTACCCTACTCCAACCAAACCCTCATACACGTATAAGATATACACATATGCGAATGTGTGTGCAATGTGCATTATATATATACGCATTATATATTCGTGCGTATTTATATATGCATGCATATATAACGTTTTACAAGAAATAAAAATGCTCCTAAAGAGCAAAGAAAGGAATATGAGTCAACATGGAACATGTAAAATGCTAAATATTGTCGGTTGTAAATTAAGAATAAGACAAGCATGTAAAATGCTAATATGAGTCTGGTGAGGTTGGAAAGTGCAGAAGACAAGTTTGTACACGCACCAATATGAGTGCATGCCAAATAGACTCATATTGGCATTATTAGTATTCTGAAGGCAAGTGGTTGCGAATTTCGGTTA
>JASAND010014182.1:0-13224 GCA_030248195.1 Trissonchulus latispiculum
GTTGTTTGTTTTTTATACGCAGTTCAGCCAAGTACTTACGGAGGTAGACAGAAATCTACCGCAATGCAGTGATTGGTGTATAGAGGTCTGTCTGCCGTTGTGCCAACCAGTGGCCCACCCAGTACAGCCCACCCAGTAGGAGTTTTTTGGAGGTGCACGCTTTTTGTCTTTTCAATTCTTGCTCTAATGTCATTTAAAATCAAGTTAGTGAAGAGAATGAGTGATTATTAGGCTTCTGGACTTTTTCTACTTGGGGTGGGGGGTGGGCGGGGCGCCCCTTCCCCCCCGCATTTCGGGTTCCTCCACTCGACCTCACCCCCACTTTTTTGGGCTCTCCCTCATTTTGATGTGCCCAGAAAATGCCAGATTTTAAGGATGTCTGGTCAAAGTTTTCAAACTTTTCTGCCGTGGCCGGAATTTTTACTTTAAAATCGTATATTTTGGTGCTAAAACTTGATTTTTGAGCACTTTTTGCTTAGTTATAGCAGTATACGCAGAATTTTAACCCCCCACTTTTTGGGTGTCCCCCACTAGTCGCCTTTCCTCCCCACCCCCACGTTTTTCGCCTGGAAAAAGCCCGGAGCTTAGAATCAATTGATGATGTTTTATTTATTTATTTCTATGTGCAGTAAATGTGAGCAACTGATACTAACTTGCCGAGAACCTTGCTGAGCACAAAAATTTACGGAATTTATTGAAAATTTATATACAACACTTGAATTATAAGCTTGTTTCCAAGCTACATAAATAGCCCATGGGCTTTTTTCGTGGTGCTTTTTGGTTTACAAAAATCCTTCAAAAGTGCCGATTCCGAAAAAAATGTTCGTGGACCACTGCTTGGCATAATACGGTAAGACACCCAGGTACGTAATAATGGAGGAGAAGGAAGGTATTCTTCCCCCCTCTTCCGATATTGGAAGTGAACATAGTTTTAATATCTAGTTAGGAGACCGAGATCATCATATTGCCAAAAATTCTTTTCGCCTGCCGCTCTAATTTTACGCGAAACTATCCCAAACGCATTCGGTTGCACTCGGATTTTGCCGCCCTCAAAATTCCCTGCACCTCTGGCGAAACTTAAGAATTTTTGTCGGGGCAGTAGACATAGCCAGATAGCCGCAATAGTGCCGTTTCTATGACAGAGAAACCGCTGGTGTCTCTTTATGCCTACCGAGAGAACGTTTGTCTGCCAGAAAATATTTTACCGGAGAAAATGGGGGGCGGGTGCCTCCAGCCACAGGTCCCCGGAGACTTGGCAATTTTGTTTTGAAAAGCTTTTAAAGACAGCATCTTTCCTTGAAAATTAAACCACCTTCAAGTTAATTTGCGAGTTAGTAGTGGTTACTACAACGTTGAAAACTAAGTTACTTTTAAGCTTACAGTAATTACTAAACTTAAAAAAACTAAGCCATAAAAATTGAAATAGGTATCTGATTGACAATCTATTTTTTCCGGGCACCTGAGGGCCAGTTTCTAATTTTGGGTTTTAATTATACACTCCAAGTTTGGGGTATTCGAATTTCTGAGGGTCCCCCAATTCGGAAAATAGTCAGACGTTAGTCTTCGCCTGATTAATGTTTAATCGCCATAATAATCATATATAACTTTATTTTTTAGAAAATTTTGTCTGGGATATAACGTGTTCTTTTTCCGTGATTTTTGAATTTCAATCTGTTTTCTTTTTTATTGGATTTTAACTTCTTTTATTCCAGAATCGTCTTCCAATTCCGGTGCCAAATCGTCTGCAGTCACTGCCACGCCTCTGCAGCACAGTGGCAGCGCTTTCTTACTGCCAACATTGCTGATTGCTTTCTATATTGCCATGCTGTAACTTGCTGCTGCTAGCTCACACTTTTGAACTGCTTTGTTCTCTGGTCAAACTACATAAGTTGTTGTTATTGTTCTTGTTTTTGTTGTTTTTTCGATTGGATTTTTTATGCTTATCTGTAATTTTACTTAAGGGTGTCATGTCCGGTAGTTTATTTCAGGGAGGGAGGGGATAATTGTTGCTGTATAGCCGCTTGTTTTTTCAGTCAAATTTAGTATATACTTACTTATGCCAGAAAATTTTTTGCAAGTATAAATTATATTTTTAGTTGTTGCAGACATCCAGACTTTTAGCATATAAGAATTGAGTGGAAATCTGATTATCTGGCTTACTTCTAGTCTGTAAACTTGTTAGGGGGGTGCTCATAGAGCCCCCATCGACAGGGGAGGGGGGCCTGTTAAAATTGTGGTGGAGAGTAAGTTTTTGTGAAACTTTTGTCGTTCACATCATCGGGGAAAATTAACAAAAATCGTTAAAACGTGACTAAAATTAGGTGTTGCTTAAGCTAAAATAGTGAACATTTCTGATGGTAAATCCGGCAAAGCCGAAAATTTAAGGGCAAAATGGTAACATTTTGCATGTTTTCTGTATATGGAGGAGGCTAAAATTTATTGGGGGAAGGGCATTTTATGGGAAAAGGGCTCCTCCTTAAATGGGAGGGGGACCCCACCAACCACCCTCAGCAGAAGTAAGCCAAGGGTCCCTTTTCCGCTTTTGAACTCAGTTGTGATTTGTTAAATCTATCGGTTTGACACTTTTAGCATTTATATACTTAGTTTTTCTTGCTTGCACATTCTACCCGTTTTGTTTGATTGGGGGCTTTTGTATTTTTATATTATACATTCTAAGCTATGTTTATGTCTGAGTTATTTTGTAACTGTGATACTACAACAGGGGCCCGTTGCATAAAAGTGATTTTATTAGTGATTAGTTGATTAGTGTTGCAGTTTTCCGCGGATAATCAAAGCTACGAATAGGTCACGACAACAATTTAGATGTCATTTTGAAGTGCTTTGAGTGTTCTAATGAAATCAAAAGTTTAAATTAAGATACAATTTAAATTGGAGTGATGTCAGCTTAAAAGTGAAGAAATTACGATTGAGTTAAATATTTTCCCTTGCCTGACTGAGTCAGTGAGGATAGATTAACTACTTCATGATTTGTGGATAAGTCGCTTTGACAGCTATGTACGATATAGCACCAAAACCTCCAAAAACGGATAACGGCAGCAAAAGTTTTCCTCGAAAAACTGCTACACTGATTAACTAATTACTTTTATGCAATGGGCGCCAGGCAAGCGGTCACTTCTTAGTTCTTGTCCATTTTAGGCTCATGTAATTATTTGGGGAACGTTCTGTTTTGTTCTGGACAAATTTTGTTTACCAAAAAAGTATTTAGTTCAAAGATTTCACAACATTTTACGATTTTAGCTAAATGAATGCAATCTAATTCCGGCTGTAATAATAGTAGGGGATTTTTTCCGAATTTCAGTTTGTAGGTGTTGCTTTTTTGAACTGTTTTCGTGTTTTCCGCACTTGACAAATTTTTTGCAACTTTTTGAAAATATTTATTTCCTAAAGTCTGGCATTTTGCTAGTCCAAAATTTCTGGAATGGGAATCTGAGGGAAGTTCTGAACTAAAAAATTGAACAATTTTTTAACCAAAATGTAAGCTGAAAATTGCTAAAAACTGCTAAAAAGACCTAAAATAACTGCTGCGAATCCGAAAATTCTATAAATTTACCCTCAACCTATTTTTTCCTGGCAGGTTGAGTTCTGGAAGGGGCGGTCCGAATCCTGAGGGGAGCGAGTCTGGGGAATGAAGAGGGAAGTTCAATTTCTGGAGGTCTCCCTGCTACCTTCTCTACCCCACCCCACCCCCACCTGTAGAAAAATGCCAGAAAATCTTTCCAGTTTCATATTTTGTTTGTAGTTGTCGGTGTTTGAATTAGTCACGACTAGACCGTGTGCTTGTTTATGTTTGTTGCCGATTGTGCAAATTTTTGGTAACTTCGTTTTTGTTTGGTAAGCGCAAATCCGGCTGACCTGAACTATTTCCTGATGTGTTTTTGTCTGGTTTTTGTCTTGTTTACTATTAGCTGTATTTAGGCAATTTTTCTCTATAGCTTGTTGTCATACACTGTCGTTTGGTATTTTATTGTAAGTTTTTTGCTATTCTTTTCTTATTCTTTGTGTTTGAGCTGTTTATTTAGTGTTGGCCTTTGACCGGAACTGCTATTGCTAAAACCCTAAAAATTCTTCGTTAACCTTTGGCAAACCAACGAGCAAAGTCCGGCCAATGCCCGACAATAATGGGTGACTATGAAAATTCTGATGCCTAGATGTTATAAAAATTTAAAAAATTTTAATTTTAGTATCTTATTTCCTTTCCATTTACATCTGGTAAAACTGTACTATGGCTTTTCTGGTTTGTAGAATTATACTGTATCTGTTAACATGACAGACTTCTGTTCATGACCACTTTTATGTGATTTGATTCCATGGTTTGATTTGTTTTGTTTTTGGTTTGATTCTGTGATTTTGAAAGTAAATACGGTCTTGCTTTTCTAATCTAGCTTGGCATACCTTTGGGCCATCTGTGGAATAGAGTTAGAGTTGTGCCGCCGGGTAGGGTTGTGCACCGGCCCTGTCCAGACCGGCTGTCTGGCGGCCGGCCGCATATTTCTAATCTGTGTAACTGGAATACGCATTCTAAAATGTGTAGCGTAAATACGCAAGCGATTAGAAAGTGTGTGCTTGGAATACGCAGCCTTGTTAGTGTTCCAGTATATGCTATTATATCATGCTCATACGTTATATACCCATTATATGCTGCATATAAATACGTTATAAACATGCTAGTGGAGAAATATAGAAAATATAATTACACGCACGGCATAAATTCCATTGATTATCCTTAGAGAATAAGATTTGAACTTACGGTTTTGAGCCGTAAACTAGGTGTTACGCAATTATATATGGTTAAATTCTAGTGCAGGGAAGCAAACGTTGTGTCTACTTTCACAACCAGTATCATTTCATAACCAAAAGTCTCACTTCACAACTAGAAATCTCATTTCACAACTAAAAGTCTCATTTCACAACAAAAAGTCTCATTTCACAACTAAAAGTCTCATTTCACAACTAAAAGTTTCACTTCACAACTAAAAGTCTCGTATACATATATCACTTCACAGCTGGATGTCTCACTTCACAACTAGAGTGTTGCAATTATCAAATTTGCCAAAGCCGAATCAGTCGGAATCATCTTAAAATGCCAGGATTTTAGTAAAATTTTGAACGTGAATTAGCTGATAATGACATTGTAACGCATACATTCCAAATTTCGATATAATGGGTATATAACGTATATACCTATACATATATTATATGAGCATATGCTGGAATACTAACAAGTATGCTGCGTATTCCAAGCACACACTTTCTAATCGCTTGCGTATTTATGCTACACATTTTAGAATGCGTATTCCAGTTACACAGATTAGAAATATGCCAGCCGGCCGGTGGGTAACAACCCCTCCGGTCAAATGTGAGGCGGCCGTCCGGTCAGTGACGGTTTCTGTGGCTTATCGTTTTAAACGTGCTAAAATGTGCCTGGGTAACTCTTAAGTCTCTAAGGCCCTATTTCTGTAGAGATTGAACAGATTTGATTAAAGTTAAATCCGCAGTTAAAGAAACAGCACCTCGGATTAAACAGATTAAAATTTAATCCAGCGAGTTAAATGGATTAGTTTTTGGTCAGGGCTCATCCACTATCTAGGCACACGAAGTGGCCCGTGAGTGGTGCTCTCCGCAGACCGCTGTCAAGAGGCGGAGAGACGAAGATTAAGGACAGAAACATGATCCCCAAGCGAAACTACCATACGGTTATTGGCACCGAAGTACCGCAGTCACGCCCAAGGCAGCAGCAGTCGTTAATCCGACTGCTGTTGCCCCCCGCTTGGTAATAGCAACTATGATGGCGGAAAGCTGATATCCTGCTCGGAAGGAAAAAGCCATTAAAAATAGGCTGCAGAAGCGGATACGGTAGGGGAGGCCGAGCTCTAAGATAGGAAAGGTTGAAAAATGCTGTCTGAGAAGCTCTAAAATGCAAGCAAAGGTTTCAAAATTTAATATTTGAAAGTATACTTTTTAGCTTCTATTATTCGGTTGGAAAATGTAGAAATGTTTAAAGAAATTTCAAAGCTTTAGGTTTCGCATTTACTCAAAAATACCAGTCGAAAACTTTCAAATTAGCGAAGAAGAAGTGTTTCAATTCAAGTTGTAACAGAGACACAGGGGGACCTTTTACACCTCCCATGCCCATTACAACCAGGGGCCTATTTCATAAAACTACAATTACAGGGCCTGTAGGTTCCTACAATTGTAGCAACGTTTCTACAATTTTACAAATTTCCAGTTTCATATAACAATTGTAGATTTTCTACAATTCTACAATTGTAGTCCTGCCTACAATCACAATTCTACAGGTTTGTAGGTACAATTGTGAGAGCCAGGACTACAATTGTAATAATTGTAAATACAATTTTCAGAATTGTAAGTACAATTTTACAATTGTAGCAATTGTAATTACAATTTCAGGAATTGTATTTACAAATCCACAAATATTATATATATATATATATATATATATATATATATATATATATATATTTACAAATCTAGTATATATAGTAAATTGCTTAAATTTATTCCGGCATTTGCATCCATTATGGAATTTTTATCAATAATACAACTTTTCAAAGATGAAAGTCACATTGTAGTATATATACTATAGTAGTTTGTAAAGAAATAGTTGTCTGCTAGAACTATAGACCTGAGCTGCAGCAATATGATTCAATAAAAACAGAACGCACAACGCTAACATCTTTCGAAAATACACCTATTTTGTGGCATCTACAACCCTTTTTAGGTATGTAGGAATTGTAGTACAATTCTACAGGTGAAAGCTTTAATTGTAAAACTGCAATTGTTTTATGAAACTCAATAAGTGGCTACAATTGTAGCTCTACAATTACAATTCTGCCATGTGCATTTCATAGCTACAATTGTGAAATAATTGGCCTACAATTGTGGGTTTATGAAACGCAAAACTTTCTACAATTGTAGAGCTACAGGTGCAGTGATTGTTTTATGAAACCGAACATTGGCTACAATTGTAACTAGAATTCTTACAATTGTAGAACTACAGGCCTGGCAATTGTTATATGAAACCCAATTGACTACAATTGTAGGAATTGTAGTCTACAATTGTTTTATGAAATAGGCCCCAGGGTTTTTTTGCGTCCAGATGTGCGTGGACGCAAAGTTTCTTATCCGGACGCAATGAAATTTTAACTGGACGCAAGCTAGACGCAACATTATTTCGGGAGAAAATTCACTTTTGTAAGAGTAAAATCTTTAAATGTTTCCAGTACCAATTTTTCCGTTTTTTCCAAAAATTTCTTCAGGTTCTGGGGGCTCCGCCCCCAGACCCCCGGTGTTTTCCACTTTGTCATGGAATGCCAAGGTGCAAGGTCATGCTTCAATGTTACTCAATGTTATTTATTAAGTTGTTGTCCACCTGCATCCATATAAAATCTTTTCGAACTCAAATTTCACTTCAATATATATAGATCTTACAAGATGCATAATCGTGAACATTTATATTGTTCTCATTCAACACGTCAGGCAGGATTAAGATTAGTAGTAAAGTAAAACCCCGAAATTGACAAATTTGTAACTGTAGCAGGAGCAGAATATCCAAATTCTTTGGTTCTTCTAAAAAACGTTTTTTGCAAAAATACACAAATGGCAATTTGAATTATATAATGCAAGACTACCATTTTTCTAAAATTTTCAAATACAAAAGGCCTATGTACGTGCATTTCACGATGAATTTATTGCAATTAAATTTTAATACTAATAATTAGTTTAACTATATATATTATAACATTGAAATATTGAAAATTACTCAAGGTATTGCGCTAGATGCAACAGGTGCAAATAAAATCTTTTTAAACATTTCCATTACGGATTATTCTGGATTTGCAAAAAAATTCTTCAACTTCTGGGGGGGCTCTGCCCCCCAGACCCCCCGCCGTGTACCTTGGCCGCATCTATATTCTATAGGGACCCTTGTAATCGTGCATTTTAAGCAGCATCAACTTTCTAAATAGTGTAAATAGTGTTACAATAAAGGAATTAGCAAAATTTTTTAAATATAAAACAATTTTTCGCACTGAAAACACGATAAAACAAAAATTCTACCTGGACGCAAAATTTCTTAACCAGACGCAACTTAAACTTAGCGGGACGCAAGGTTGACGCAAATCCGAAAACCAAAAAAAACCCTGATACAACTTGAATCTCAATTCGATTTATATATTATAACTTTTTTGAATCTAATTTATTTTAAACTTAAGGAAAAATGAATTCGAAAAGTTAGCTGATTTATGTTCCTTTTGAAACTTCTTTACGTAATTCCACTTTCCATTTGAAAATCCATTATATAAATCCATATTCCATAATCATCCACTTCAGATTTTGATATGTTGGACACAGGAGGGACCATACACACCTCCTGTGCCGTCGATCTTCTCTCTGAAACAAAGAGTTAAAATAGAATTAATGTTCCTAAAACTTACATTAAATACAGCTGCCTGCTGCAACGTACGCGATCAGATCTCATTCGTCGGGTAATCTAAATCGGATTATATTTAATCTTATTTCTTTAATGGACCTAGAATTAAAACTTTACTCCTGTTCTTTATTCTCACTACGGATTAAAAATGGAATAGTTAATATTAATCCTTCAACTAGTGGATTAAACTTTTTAATGCTGTTTCTTTAATGATGGATTAATCAACTGGTTTAAATTGAAAATTGAAAATGGTCCGATTAATGAGATACTTTTAATCCGTTTAATCCGTTTAACCCGACCATTTTAATCTTTAAAGAAATAGACCGTTACATTTATATGTAGTTGTATTTTGGATAGCCAGCGAAACGTTCCAGCGGCCGTTCTTCGACAGGCGGCCTGTACCGGCCGTCCGGCTTCGCGAGGTGGGCCGGTCGGCCCATGAAGCAACTGCCGCCGGGTCTGACGGCGTCTGTGTATTTATGTCTCTGAGGTTCCTACCTTTGAAATGTTGAAGTTCAGTTTTGATGACACTTTCCAGATTTATGTCTTTAGTGCTGTACCGCGCAGTGTAATTTTCTCAGATATAAAGTATTCCAGAAAGTCTTTCACTGATTCACTGCAAAAATCGTCCAGTTCAATTTCGCCTCTCTTAAGATTCCGAAAAATCAGATTCCAAATTCATTTCAGGACTGGATGTTTTTTAATGCGTTTAATCCGACCATTTTAATCTTTAAAGAAATAGACCCCAAGAAAATTTATCTTCAACTCCGTAACGTCACATGGAACCGGCGTTGCAAACGAATCCTTCCCGTTGACTACCAGGAATGTGATAGGACAGGCGCATGATTCCCGGCCACAATCCCAAACAAAACGGTGTGCAACGTTTAATTTGGGCTGATGTAAACACATCCACATCTGAGGTTATATAGCGATAAGAAGACAGTCGCTACCATTGCACCTTTCCATTCTCGTGACGTTTTCCGTCAAACGCTTATACAGTACCGCTGCCCAAGCATTACTCTCGTCAAGCACCGATCTTTTCGTGACCAGATGCCGTTCAATAGCACAGCCAACAATTACTTTGCCTAACAACTGATGCAACCAGTAATCAGTAATCTTTACCAAGCATATGCTATAGATTTCACTGAAAAGCGTTAACTTTTATGAAGTAATGCAGGGATGGAAACTGGGTCATGGGTCACTGGGTCATGGGTCGTTTGGGTCGCCATTTTTGCGTGGGTCACTGGGTCTTGGGTCACCAATTTTGTAAGCCGTTTGGGTCAAGGTGGGTCTGGGTCAAGCTGCCTGTGGGTCACTTTGGGTCTGGGTCAGCAATTTTTATTGGGTCATTTTGGGTCTGGGTCACAGGACCTTACCAAATTTCAAATTCGAAGATCAGGCATTGTTCCAATTACGTAAAACTGTCGCTGCTAAAAAATTTTTCGCGCCTTCGGCGCGAATTTTAACTTGAATTTAGTATTGTTTCTCGGAAATCAGTAGAATTAGCTGTGACTTCTCCGGCCATTATGTTTTCACCGATTCACGTAACAAAAGCCATGTACACTTCCATAGTTTTTAAAATTTGAAAATTTTAAATATTTTGCTACATCAACCAATCAGATCTTTCATGTAAAATAACTATTATTGAAAAAGAATGAAAATGACAAGATTGAGGAGCTTCGATCCTACAAACTATACATATAGGTACATATGTATGTACCTCTTAACCCAGTTCAAAAGTCAAGAAAGTTACGGCGTTTCAAAACCACTTCACAAAAGGATAATGTTAAGTCAGCTAAGGTCGAGTTATTTTATTGGGTCATTTGGGTCTGGGTCACGATAATTCTTGGGTCAGCTGGGTCTGGGTCACGAAAACGATTGGGTCATTTGGGTCTGGGTCACAGAATTTTCAAATTTCATGGGTCGCCTTGGGTTTGGGTCAAATTTGCGTATGGGTCAAGTGGGTCATGGGTCAGAAATAATGACCCAGTTTCCATCCCTGAAGTAATGTATAAGTGAAAATCTTGAAAATGAGGAACAAGGAAAATTTTTGCAGAAATTGATGAATCAAAAACTAAAGTCATAGCAACAGTGCATCAGTGCACTATACATATATTAGAAAAAGAGCAAGCCACTAGAGGGCTTCTCTTCACTGCATTGCGTAACGGTGCTCCTCCCACAATACGCGAATATTCCCCCGTTTGGTAGGGGGAGGGGGGGGGGTAGCCGAAAAGAGGTCCACGTTTGGTGGGGGGGGGGGGGTAGAGGACAGCCAATTGGGGGGTAGCGCAGAGGATTACGGTAGTTTCATTGCATTTCTAATATGGGTCCCCGTTTGGGAGGGTCACCCACAGCCAATCAGATTTAGCCAATCTTTGCCTGTCTCGACGACCTCCTCCCCAAACCGGTACCCTTTTCTGCCTATACCCCTCCACTAAACCAAACGGGGACCTCTTTGGGCTACCCGCCCCCCCCCCCCAACCAAACGGGGACCTCTTTCAGCTACCCCTCCCCAAAAGGGTTTGTAGTCTGACTGAGCCCCGTTACGCAATGCACTGAAGAGAAGCTAGTGGCTTACTTTCTTCTTTTATATAAGGAATTAATTATGGACTCTAGGTCATAGCTTAGAGCTAATATTCCATTCTATTTGTCAGGTCAGCCGGTCGGTAAAACCCTGGAAGGATGCAAAAATACAAACAACACTTTCGGTTCGGACATCTCCCAAAATTTTGAAATTAAAATTGTATGAAAATTTAAAGTTAAAATTTAAATTTTCTCATAAAATGCCACCTTTGACCCTGAAAATGCCTAATGGGCTGAAATATGCTCAATGCCGTAAATTAAAGAAGTGAAGAAAAGTGGTTCACCAAACCTCTGTGGGTCGCTAATCGGACGCGGGTGCCCGAGAGTTAGAAAATTTTAACCAACTTTCAATTCTGTTTGTGTGAAAATGAGTGAAATCGGTGACCGTAGGAGGTAGGGTAATGCCAGGTAGGGGAATTCCCCTTCCCAGTGTTACAGAGTATGACTCAAGGGCTTTATTTAGGCCATAGCTAAGGCCATGGCCTTAATTTTAGGGCCATTGGCTTTAAAAGGCTGGCTGTTGAGGCCATCTGGCCTAAATTTTTCGACAAAAACTCAGTCAAATTTTTTGATCTTTAAGGTGTTGATTCCTTTTGGGCACATACTGTTGGTTGGCGGCGTCAATCATGATAAAATTTGACGAAACTTTCCAAAACGAGCTTTTAGCGTTCTAACACCCTCCTCGCAATCCCGATTCAAAAATTCGAGATTTGCGATCAGGGCGGTTTTTCCCAATTTCTGAAAGTTTGGCAGCAGCTATACAGTTGTGACTATATTCATACGAAAGATCTCGTTGAGCTTCATATTTTTGCTTGTTAAAGCAACGTTCTAGCTTTTCTCTACCGTGAGATATAGCCAATTTTCTTGTTCTGGCGTCGAAAACTTGTCATTTTTGCAAAAATCAAATAATCCATCATTTCTTGAACTATGCAAGCCGTAAAATCAAACAAAGGACATCGATCTGAAGGTTTCATAGAGGCAAATTATCCCACGCATGATCGTCTTCCAACAGCTATCCCGTATGCTGCTATCATAAAAAATGTAGTTTTTGCAAAAGCACGACCAATTTTTTCCAAAGATTGTGGAGCATTCACCTTGCAAGCTGGAGGGCTGCTACTGAACAAATGTGTTCTACACAAATATACCCAGGGACGATTTTTTAGTTGCCCCAATTGCTGCTTTCTAGCTAAAGTAATCGCTTGACAAATTTGGAAAAAGTGGGCAAAATACAGGTTACGCACACATTTCAGCTTATTTCTCTATAACGAAGAGCGATTTTACAATAAATAAAAAATCGTCCCCAGCTATTTGATGGAGGTATCGAATGATATAACTGATGTCTCCCAAAAAAATTTACTTGAGTCTGCAAAAAATCTGGAAAATTATACTTCTTCTAAAATGTGTTAAAAATATTTTAGAAAAGCAACATTAGTTTCATCGCATGCATTAAAAAGAGAAAAAGTCAAGCTGCATTTTGATATAAAAATGGCTTCTTAACTCCAAGTAACGAATGAGTAATAATGGTGCAAACTTTATGTGACCAAAGGGAATCACCACCTTAAGTGAAAATAGTGGTATTTCTAATAAATGAGTTTTACATACTTCCTAAAAACTTCTGGACTAGTTACATTCTCTAGTTATACTTACTAATAACCATTCAAGTTTTGATTTTGTCACAGTAATGCTAGCAACTGCGCGCAATCTGAAAATTAGTATCATTGGCCTAATTTTTTTGGGAGATGGGCAAAAAAATTCGGCCGTTGAGGGCATTTGGCCTAAAGGTCGGCAACGAAATAAAAACCATGGTTAGACAAGAACCCAAAAATTTATGTTGCATGCGCTGCGGGCAGCTTTTTCGAGCCTGGAGCAAAATATGAATGCCACTCCACTACAGGATAAAACTTTTTTAACACATGAAATAACCCTTTTTAAGCCTTTCTGGTATCACTTGATTTGCGGTTATAAAAAAGCCTAAAGCCTTTCTTACACCATTTGCGATTACAAAAGCAACTAAACCATACTATTCACTCATGTCAGTACTCAGCCTGCACAGCGTTTCTTAAGAAATTAGTTTAAAGTTTAGGAGTTTTTCAGCTTCCGGAATTCCATTCAGACACTGCTTGGACCCGCCTCCAAAATGATTTTTGGCTACGCCACTATTGATACAATCA
>JASAND010014183.1:0-23129 GCA_030248195.1 Trissonchulus latispiculum
TACCATTGGAGCAAAACAATAAAATGTGAGTGAAATTTAAAATACACATGTGTTGTCAGTTTGAGATTGTTCAGTAAACTGACCGAATAATTAAAAACTCAATGCATTCTGAGCTAACCAATGACGTACAAGTGGAGCAGTAAGCCACTGATTACTGAGGATTTTCAACGAGAAGCTCAGCATGATAGTAATCTGCAGTCAATCACTGTCTAAATTGAATGTAGTCCTTAATAAAATTTATACTTTTGCATACTACGATTAGTTGTATACTGTATATATCTAAATTATTTATTAATCTGAATTTCACTGTGAATTTAAAAAATTAATTTTAATCCTTTTAACTCGCCCACTTCGTCCAATGAAGCGCAGATCATTGAATCTGGCAATCTTATTCTTCATCAGTGTGGTGGCATTCTTCAGCTCAGCGCAGAAGTTCTCCTCATTGCCCGCCTTGATCGTTACCACAGTCCCGTCGTTCACATCCCCTAAGGCCACCACGGTGAACTGGACCGGTAGGGATTTATTGGAGCGCCAGTGGGTCGGCAGACGGGTACAGATAAAGTTCCCGGCGAACCTGTCTTGTTGAATTTTTTGACAGGGTCCCACAGGCGCCGTAGGCCTCTTGTGGGTGGTCTTTCCAGGGACCCAGGGGTGGAGCTGGGTGCTGCACCCTCGGAGGAAATGATCCTGGAGGGGGGTCGAGAGATAACGGTGGATCCCATAAGGCTCATGGGTAATTCTTCCAGAAGAACTGAATTGGTTTTTATCACAGGGAAATTGATAGTCACTCTTTCGTCTCCGTCCGTTCCTTCCGTCTTTGTGCTGGAATGTTCCTCTGAGTGCAGTTCCTGACAGGTGGTTGCAATAATAATAGGCTTCCCGTTCTGAAATAATCCAAACAGAGAATGATTAGATTTTATGCCTCACAAAGTGTAGGTATCAAACTTATGGCTTAAGCAGTTGTTTTGAAAACTACCGTAAGCCAGTGTATAAAAATAGACGCACAAACGGAAAACTTTAGAAGCGGCACTTTTATCTTATCTGCTAGCTAAGAAGTTGAGGCACAACTTTCTCGAAGATAAACCCATAACAGAATGGTTAGAATAATCCTATAATTTTCTATCGAATAAAAAAGTTCTTCTTAATTAGCTAGGCTTATCCCGCTTATTCATGTGCTTTGTTAGCAAAGATTTCCAGCGGAGAGAGATGGTCGGTTAGGTTCCGCCTCTGAGCCTTAGACTATTGCACAAATGAGGGTTAGGCCAAACTTTATTCCTGACATTTCTTTCTAGGAGGGGGACACGTGATGAGGTTGGCAGGCTTGGATTTGAAGGCAGTCATGCGGTGACGAGAGAGAGAGATAGAGAGCGAACCTTAGCTAACAACCTACAGTTCTTTAGCCAAGCCTGTTTTAGCTCAACCTACAACTACAAGCGCCTCTCTATTAATAGAATTGTCTTGGCGCTTTATTAGGCAAAAGGGGGGAAGCCAGCAGAAGAAAACTATTCAATATAAATTAGAGCACAATTCTTTCGGCCGAGTACTGTTCTGTAACCCCTGGTAACCCTTTGGCAGATATATTTAGCTACAGTACGTACTCGTTCGCCAAGAGAGTGCGAAAGGGGAGAAGGTGATTAGGAAAGTGGGATTTGTAAGATTAAGCCGGCCAGACGAGACGAGACCAGAACCTTCTGCGCGCATCTTCTTTCCTGATTGGGTTTGACTCAGAGCAGATAGATAGTTCCTATTGGCAAAACATAATAAACAGGTCAGCCCTGTTATAACTAGCTTTAAGTCAGAAATCCCTTTTAAGCTAATATACTGTTCTGACGATAATAAAAATAGATCATTAGGTCTGGTAAATAATTTTAACTAATGATGTTAGAGGTAGTTTAGTGATGGTTGTGGTTTGATGATGGAGATAAAAATAAACATACAAACTGATAAGATAAAGGGTCTTGTTTGAATTGATAAATTAAATAAGCTTATATATGGATTGAACTATCAAAAGCATTAGGAGAAAGTGAAAAGGATATTGCTGCCTGCACCTAATAGGCAGTAGAATCAAGGAAATAATATATATACAAATAAGAAAGTGTTGGTCTGTAAGTTTTCTGAGTTTAATCCGTAAAATATAATGCAGTTATCTGATCCTACAGACTTTTAAAGTATGTGCAGCAGTTCAAAAACTGAATCCAATGAAAGCAGTGAAATTCGAAGTCTTGAAAACCCCAAAAATGATATGCCACAATTTTCTGTAAATATGCCACAATTTTCTGTAAAACATACTCTAGGTATGGTACGGTACGGTTCAAGATTTGTAGCTGTATAGCCGAATTCGAAATGCGATTCACTTTAGCCTGTAAAGTATAATCTCAAGCTTTCAAATTAATATTGTTGTATACACTGAACGTCTGCGTTTCATCGACCACTGTATAATTAGCCATCTTTGTGTCAAAAACGCCGAGCTTCTGAGCAGATGAAGTTGACAAACCGAATTCAATTCGGTTAACAAAAACTTCACAGTTAATTAGCATAACCTTATATCGTAGGCGGAATCTGATTACGTAAAGAGGTTATGACCCGCGTAATCAGTTACCGTTTTTAATCAACCCTTCGTTTGAGTTCCGTTAAGCGACTTCGATGTCAGGTTCAGCTGGACGGCTTTAATTTCTAATGGAACGCACTCAGTTACATCAGTCACTTCGGGGGATTAGTAAATTCGAAAGATATACTGTTTTTTCTGTACTGTCTTCTGGAAAGTTTATAATAACGGAGTAGGCTTAAAGATATATTGTGTAAAAATATTATTTAAATAAGCTGTTTTCCTTTAATGAAAAAATAAGCTCTGATTCTAAAGCAAGGATTTTAAGATTCATTAATTTCCTAAGAACTGCTAGGTATTCTTTTGTGGCTTGCTTCACTACAGTGGTGTTGTGGACATTCGTTTAGGTACAAAAGAATAGTCGAACTGTGGCTAAGAGTAGTAGCAATGATTGGCTTAAGATAGTTTCAGGCCAGAGTTGAGTGGAGTTAAAAAAGTTAAATTTGACTCGATCCTTTTCGTAACAGAGTCGAAAGCGATCAAGCTTGTGTGAGCTAAATAAGCATAACTTAATTCTCCGCTCTGTTCTACTGCTGTCTTGAAATGCTCCTTAAATTTTATGTGTGTCTTGGCCCCCCGGCCCCACCAAGTTATAATAGGGTTATATGATATAGATCCTTGTTATCCTATTTTAATTAACTCTTGCCCCAACCGGCCACCCAGGTGCAAATGTGACCGGCTGGGTCGAGGACATGCAGATCTAGCCGCTGCAAGTTACAACAACCCACCCTGGTTTGTACAACTTGATATCTAGGATGAACTCAGAGGAAGCACCCATCCATCCATAATGCACAGAAAGTAAGGCATATGGAAAATAAAGTAAGCCATATGGAAAATAAGCTTTAAACCAGGAAGTTGAGAGCATGCCTGGCAGACAGTCTAGATGTTGAGCTAATCCTCGTGCTCTCTGAATAGAAAACTAATTATCGCTCACAAAATGATAAACCAATCGAAAGCGCAAACTGAGAACGAATTCTGAGTCCTTCTGAGGTTCTCAATTCTCAGCCAACTGTTTCTCTGCGCAACAAAAGACCAAAGCCTTCTAGAAATTTCTGGGATTAATTCACTGCAATTAGGTCACTGCAGGGATAATTAGTTTTCTTTCAGCAAAACTTGGCTTGAACAGTTTCCTTATCGGCTGCGCTGACTCAGTGCTAATTTAGATGGGAGGTTTACCTCAGTCAGTATACCTACACATGTGCATTTTGAAGCCATATTGTGCGCTTAGCTAAGAGCTAAAATAAAGGTTCTGCGCCTCTGAACCTCTAATTCCAGCTTCTCTTCTTTCTGCCTGTCTTGCCTTGAGCTTAAAACAGTACCTCTGCTAATAGCTAGGTAGGTTTGCTCAGCTGAAGCCTTTTGCGAAATGAATCATACATACCTAACTCCTGGGGACGTCTGAATTGAGGATAACTTTGAACTGTAGTCACGTAGGAGGAACAAAGATTCCCCTGAAGGTCTTGTTTGCACTTCCTTCTAGAAGAATTTTCAAGAACAATTTATTGTTGTAGTGATAATTGGGTATACATAAAAGGAGAATTCGTCTTCGACTGAATCAATTGTGCAGTTGTTTTAGACAATCTGTTCTAACTAAGCTGGCATGACGTGTCAGAGTCTGCTGTGACGCAGGTCTCAAGATAGCCTGAACAAGAAACGATAACGTTTTAGGAAATCCTTGAGATACCCAGTAACTAATCTTTACCAAGTTAGTGCGGAGAATTAGAAAAAATAGAATAAATGTTTAAAAGAATGTTGCTGAAATTAGTTAAGATCTAAAAGAAGATGCGTCTGCGTGATATTGTGAAACCAGGAATTCAGCGAAATCCCTGAAAATTTCAGGGATTTCACAACGTCCCTAACATTTTTAGGGAAATTGTGAAGCTCAGATTATATATAACATGTTATTTCACAGTTTCTCTGAGTAATAAAGGGATTTCACAGAATCCCGTGTCACTTTCAGGGAAATTGTGAAATGTTTATTTCGTTCAATTTGAGGAAACTTTTGCTGTAAATTTGTAATATATATATAAATATATATATCTATGAATGTAATATAAATTTGTAAATTTGCTGTAATATATATATATATATACCTATATATATATATACACCTATATATACCTATATATATACCTATATATATACCTATATATACATATATATATATATATATATATATATATATATATATATATATATATATATATAGAGTTACAAAATGGATTCCCATGGATTGTTGGTTTTGCTGTTATTGGTGTTTTACCGAAGATAAAACTGACTCAACGTCTAATCAACCTCCTTTACAAAAATTAATTTCACAAATTCCCTGAAAATGTTAGAGATTCAGTGAAATCCCTGTCTTATTACTGCCTGCGTGCGTACCAGCAAGAGTAGTCAAAAGAGTGAAAGTGAATAAACATAAGGTTAGCTGGGTCAGGTTTCCTTTACCCCGCCGTTCAAAAATTTTAAAACTCAACTCATCGAGCTAAAATTTGGTACAAAACAGTTTTAACTGTCCTAGGCTCAACTATGCATCATAAACTTCTTTAATTTAGCGAATTTCATCTTAGAAGTTAGAACTACATGTATTAAAGGTTTACTGGGTCGCAAATCACAAAGTTGAAGTCCGTTTCTGATCACCTTTTCTTCCGCTTAGTATAAGCTAAAGTTGTGAAGACAAAAATGGAGTAGAATTCATCCTTGTTTATGTTTTACTTTCTTGTTTATGAAATACTTTGTAGCGTGGAAAAAATGTTAAAAAGTAAACGTTTTTTTATCAAAGCTTAACGTTACAATCAAAACCCGCTTGTAAGCTTGGTTTTATCCCTCCTAAGTTGATGTGTGCAGGCCGAGAAAAAACAATAACGTGTTCCAAAGTAATTAACATTCAGCAGCCGCAACTTTTTATCAATTTCTGATTTTTGATTTTAAATGACTAAAACTGTGAAAACATGAATTATTGGCGGAATTTCAATTCTTTTATTCTCCTCAGTTAATGGAACGCGACCCGGTCCGTTTTCGCAGATCTAGAAGAAATGTGGATTGGAATGTATTGCACTGAGTAGGGCGCAAAATCATCAATGACTGAAAAGCAGCCAGACAGAACAGTACTAGAGATAGCGCTATATATCGCTTTCCTCTTACCGCTACTACTACCATAACCAGCTGCATAAATAATTATATTCATAAAATTTTCAGTCCATTGCTGAAGCTGAAAGTGCAAATTTTGGCATTATTGTTAATTCTTTAAAAATTTAGGACAGGTTTTCGGTGGTCTTCCAAAAGTCATAGTATCTCAAGAATAGGATTGAATTTTGAATAGAAACTCGCTTCAACTGAGGTTTAGCCGAATGAAACCGAACTAAGAATGGCAAATTCTATGAACTGGCAATGATTTCAAAGAACAGCCTTTTCATCGCAGCAGTTGTAATTTCTGCAAAATTTTCTTAATTATTCCACCAAATTGCAGTTACTCGCTTTTTCATCCGGTTACGGGTTTTGTTGCAATGCAAACTAAAGTTTAACACTTTCCAAGTTTCTTCCCCCTTATTAGCAATGCTTTACAAAAGTCACAGTTGTTCAAAAATTGTACTCTGAAACCATTGAAACCGTAACAGAAAAAGCAAAATTGCATTAATTTTCTAAACTTCTGAGTGTTGGTTGTAAACTTCATCATTGTATGCCAAAATTTGTATGCCATTTAATAAATCTGAATGATTTCAGATATAAAAGAAGGCCTTACCACTGTAAGACAATCGCTTAAGATGCTTGGATATTGGTCGAGAACTAGGATGTAGTTTAAAAGAGGCTAGCATAAAGCATAAGCATATAGCATTTCTGTACTGGAATTTGGCTAGGTTATCCTAAGTGGCTAAACTGTCTTCATTTCCCTCAGAGAACTCCAGCATGATTGATGGCCAATTTCCATCATTCGATTAGGAAAAGTTGCTCTGGTTTTCAGTCACCTACCGGCTGTCTAACACTTATACCTTTAATTTAGAATGCAGTGATTGAGATGTATGAAGTTAGCTGAATGTTATGTGGAAAAGATGTCAAGGGATTCAACAGGGATTCGAAGTCCAAATCGGATCATTAATGAAATAGATCAGCATGCCAAGTTATATAAAAATCTAAGTTTTAAGTTAAAAGTAAATTGACAAGTTAGGATGCCTAAGCTAGTCTGCCAGTCACAAAAATTATTTTTGCTGTTAAAAATTAAGTGGTAAACTGCGTTTAAGTAATCCCGAATTAAAATTTATCATTCACAAACTTAGCCGTGTTTAGTTACAAGCTTCGGACTTTTAACACTACTTACATATAACATTAAGCAACTGTTACGGCATACTGATTGAGCAATTGGATTGCACTAAAAGCGCGTGCTTTAATTTAATCTGTTTAGAAGCGCTGACTTCCTGTTTCCCCTTCTCAAATTACCGGCAGCTGATTTCTGACAGTGGGTCCCCTTTCAACTAATAATAAAACAAGCGCGTAATACGTACATCAATATCAAGTTGAAAATAAACAAAAGCCGCACGCGTTGATATGTGGGAATGCATGTGCTGGAAAAATTGAATTGCACAGATGCTATGCTGTTTGCTCGAAAATTGACGAAAATCCATTTGCTTGCGGGCCGGGCCGGGCCGCGCCGGGCCGAGAAATTTTTTAACTGCGGGCCAGAACGGGCCGAACCGGGCCGGATCGACTCTCAAAAATGTTTTGAAATCACCAAAATAAGCTAAACATTTACTCATTCTGGTTAATTTACAGCAAAATTTAACATTTCGTAGCATAATTTAGCGTTTCCGTCCTGCATGGAAGCCTTTGAAATAATTTTGTTAATAAAATTTCGAAAATTTTCTTTTGGCGGGCCGGACCGGGCCGAATTTTGTAAACTTGCGGGCCGGGCCGAGCCGAATTTTGTCAGCTTGCGGGCCGGGCCGGGCCGAAACTTTTTTGCAGCGGGCCGGGCCGGTCCGAACAAGGTTTTGGAGCGGGCCACGCGGCCGGGTCGGGCCGGGCCGGGCCAAAAAAATCCGGCCCGTACGCATCAGTTATACAATTTAATTATATAATAGTAAACGAATAGCCGAAGGAACGGTGAAGAATGCTTTAGCGAAAACACTGAAGCGATTTTCTGTAAAAACAACAATTTGGTTTAGAAAAAATACTGACTTGAGCTGGATTCGAACCACTGGCCTAAATGTTATGCTCTAACATTTTTATAACGTTTAGTGCTGCTCACTGGTCTTTTCCAGTGATTGCATTTATAGCTCAGTACAAACAAATTGTAAATAAACCAATCGTTACTTATAAACTAATAGGGGTAACCACGGCTTCAACAAGACATCGAATATATCCAGGGAGTTGGAACAATTTCAGGAAAATCGACCCAACGAACAATTCTATCATGCAAGAATTGAAAAAATCAGTAAACCTAGGAGCTTTTTCTGTGTGCTTGTTTCGGTTTTACATAATAATTATAGCGGCATATTACAATAAACCAAGTTTAAAATGTTTCGATTGAAAATGCCGCTCTGAAAAAGCTCTAGCATTTCTAATGTACTAATTTTTATCCTAAAAAAAACAGAAACAAAAAGTAGAGCCTAAAGCTTTTCCGTTAAATTGGAGTCATTCATTCAGCAAAACTCCCAGAAACGAGTCCAGAGCTGCTACTAGAAGGGAAGAAGAAGCCGAATTGACCAAAAGTTAGCAAGGAAGCTCGTGGAATTGCGTTTGCAATAAGTCAAAACTTTAGTGCATTGCGCTGCGGTGAAGCAAAAAACACGGACAACTAAACCAACTGGGTGTAATGCTTTTAGTGTTGCATATTTTAATGAATCAAATCTCAAGTACTTAGAAGCACTTTCAGCTTTTATGTACACACACCGCTTCAGTCATTACGCAAACAATCAACATTTATCGTTTCCAATTACACTGGGTTTTAAGCCGACAGAGGACTAGGTTTTAAAACGTTAATATGGGAGGGGCAGGTTGTAAATGCCAGGAGGACTAGGTTAAAAGCGCACTAATATGGACCAGCTTCGCTGAACAACCCATATTCGCGGGTACGCATGCTCCACTCCGCATTTGACCATTATTGTCTTAAGTTCTAAATTCGTCAGCTTTCCAGGCGAGCTTGCTGATTTTGAAATATTAGGCTTTATATACTTCAATCGTTTTATATGGAGCTGCGAGAGCAGAATTTGTGACACCAATTTTTACTGCATATATATACCTATATATTTTGTATTATATAAGTGTTGCATTACATGTGTAAGGGTTGTCTATGTATGCACAGGAATAAAAATGCTCCGGTGGAGCATGAAAAATGCAATATGGGTGACATTAGGTTGTAAATGCCAGGAGGACTAGGTTAAAAGCGCACTAATATGGACCAGCTTCGCTGAACAACCCATATTCGCGAAAACTGTCCAGAGTTTCTATCGGCTGCTGCTTGCTGTTGATATTGGCAGTTCTTCAGAAAATTGTACGATTTGTCAGCATGGCCTGCAAGTATATATATGTGTCGTGCTCCTTATTATACAACTTAATAATACACATACATATGTCAACTGCTTTTCGCATCAACTTAATACAAGATTCTGCGCTGACACTGCAGAAAAAACACCTTGAACACCTTGAACACCTTTCTACCAGAACTGCATTGTTTATTTGGAATAAGCTTTAATATTTCAAAATCGTCCCGCTTGCTTTGAAAGCTGAAGAATGCAGATCTTACTCGTATGTCATGTAGAGTGGAGCATGAGTGACCGCGAATATGGGTTGTTCAGCGAAGCTGGTCCATATTAGTGCGCTTTTAACCCAGTCCTCCTGGCATTTACAACCTGCCCCTCCCATATTAACGTTTTAAAACCTAGTCCTCTGTCCATTTACAACCTAATGTCACCCATATTGCATTTTTCATGCTCCACCGGAGCATTTTTATTCTTGTCCTATTTCATTTTTAAGGTTCTCAGTAAAAAGCAAAAACGTTAAAGCTATGTGAAAGAAACTTTAAAAACTCCGCCAATCATTAATTGTCAATCGAAAATACAGAACAAAGAAGCTTGAAAAGTTCCAAGTTCTTCCTTTTTCTCTATTTTGACAGAAATCCAACATCCAGTACCCATGGCTGCAATAGTTTTAGTTGCTGTATATAGCATATAGCACTCTACTGCAGCGCAACCGGATGCAAACTTTACTGTCGGTGAAGGAAACTCATACAGCACGATTTGCAATGCTCTGCCGCACTTGTGTGCAAAATTTCGGACGATTGCAACTTACCTGTAGCTAGTTACAGGCCGTACTGTACTTCAGCAGCACTCTACTGCAGAGCAATTAGGCGCAAACTTCACTGCCAAAAAAGGAGACTTGTATGGCATGATTTCCAATGCTATTATTCTGCACCTGCCTACAGAATTTCAGATGATTGCAAGTTTTCTGTAGTTAGTTATAGGCCGTGCTGTACATCTGCAGCACTCCACTGCAGCGCAACCACATAGTAACATCGTAATAAGTATACGAAACGTATCTATAATAGTTTGTCATGTCCTAAACTATCTGTATGCCGAATTTCAAATACCAGTGACGAATGAATAACTTGTTATCGAAGGTGCTGTGTTTGGGGCAGCACATACAGCACGGTGGAAGCTAGAGAGTGCACCAACTAACATAGCTACAGTTCCCCCTTACTACAGACATAATTTTCACCAAGTTTCATATGTTTAGCCGTTTACAGTAAGTCTACAGACAGCGTGCTACGGTTGCTGCATAATAGTACAGCACGATAGCAGCACCGCACAGAGCTGCGACTATGCTCATCGTGTTCAGCGACTCCGATAACCCTTATATGCGTCCCACTACATGGCCCAAAACAGCATATTTAGGCCTATTTTTGACTATTTTCTGTGGAGTTGGGACTTAGAAATTTTCTGAAAATGGCTATTTGGCCGGACCAACTTTGGGCCGGCCGCCAGAACGATCCTGGCCAGATATCAAAAATCGCCCTCGTTAGGACATATAAACCCTTCCGTAGATCCTTATGCAACAAACCACGTCTCTCTAGCGACTTCCCTGAGTCCTGTAGCTTTGACAAAAAATTGGCCATTTTTGGCCATTTTAGCGCCAAGTCCACTTTTGGCCGGCCGTACAGATGGCTGGCCGGGCCGAGCAGCAAAAAAATATCAAAAAGGTTCACTTTCGGGGTATATACGTTCAGAAAAACCAAACTTCACCTGCTGAAAATGCCCAGATCGTTCTAACACTGCGACAGAAAATTGCATTTTTCCAAGCGTGACTTACACGGAAAAAAAACAAACGGACCTAACTTGTCCGGAAGCGAAAATTTTCAAAGTTGGAAATTTTGACCAAAACTTTTTGCGACTTGTAGTACTCGTCGTGTAGATTCCAACGATACCAAAATTGTCCAGTTTGGTTGAGTATTTAGCTGGCACGGAGCTCGAACGGGTCTCCAAGGGCCGCACTGAGCCTTTTACACCCATATTATAGGGGAGCGCTCTCGCGCTCCCCTATAATTAATTTAATTAATTATATAAATCAAGTTGCATATTATGTAATTATTAAGTATTACGAACACAACTACAAATATAGTTGCAGACCCAGAGCTATGCTCACAAATTGGTAAGCTGTTACTGGTAAACAACCACCAGCATCAGTCATAGTTTCCGCGAATATGGGTTTTTCAGCGAAGCTGGTCCATATTAGTGCGCTTTTAACCTAGTCCTCCTGTCATTTACAACCTGCCCCTCCCATATTAACGTTTTAAAACCTAGTCCTCTGTCGGCTTAAAACCCAGTGTCACCCATATTGCATTTTCATGCTCCATCCGAGCATTTTTATTCTTGTAATATAATCTGAGAACTTTATCTACCATCGTACTTGGCGTATACATATTTTTATATATTGCCTTTTAAGCTCATTTGCACTTCTCTAGGTTGTACGGTTAGGCCGGTTTAATGCAAAAAGTAGCGGGGGGAAACCCAATGGAGAAAGCAAGGGAAACAAGGAATCCTTACCACCGCCAAAAGAAGTAGTATCAAATTCATAATGGCCGTACCATCCAATAAGGAACTATATGATCGCCAGCAGCCACACTTATAATATTTATATATAATGTCAATAAATTACGTACAGATACATATTAGAAAACGCAAATCATATAATATAGTAAGTTATCACTATATTGTATATAAGTGCGGGAACAATAAACGTGCTATCGTAGTCCTAGGTAGGTTGGTAAGTATACGTAGTGTCCATAAGTCGGAATAAGTCGGACACCAATGAAAGCTTTCTTATGCTCAGATTGCTTTTAGCTGCGAGGCTCGGCGAAGCATTGAATGGGATTGTGATATAATCTTATTCAGTGTTGTAGCTGACCGGGTGGTGGTACTGCTCCTCCTCCTGCGCGGTCTTTGGTGGTTAGGGTTCATCCAAAAAAGTGACTGACGTACCGTATCATATATATATAGCCCAAACATGGGTGCTCTAGCCCCATGCGTCTCATCGGCAAGCGAAGCCTCACCAGGTGCGCACCTGGCATGGGGAAACGGGCTATATATACGTACACTTATATATATATATACTCCAGTATGTGATGTTAAAAAACAAAACTACCGTCTGTTAATTGCTACACTAAGTTGATTTCTCATAGAGAAATAATGAAAAACGCCTGCCTGCAGTCACTAAGGCCGAAGCCTTAGTCTGAACAGGAGAGAGCCAATGGGCTGGCCCGCGTTTACCTCATTTTCTTGATGTAAACTAAGTTGATTTCTAGTATACATTCTAGCAAACCTAAGGGGACATAAAGCCACCCGTCTCAGGTCTTAAAAAATGTCGTAGCACAATTCTGACGCTCTCTGTGTCAAATTCAACACTTTTTAGTTAGTATATATATATATATCCAAAAACCCGATCTAGGTAGCTTTTAAGAGATCTCATGTGCCATTGAACTTGCAGCATCAAATGGACAGGCGTCATAAAGTTTGGCACATAAACATTAGTGATGGGCACCGGATATTTTTTCATATCCGGATATCCGCCTATTTTGCGTTAACGGATATCCGGATATCCGGTTATCCGCCTATTTCAAACTTAAATTTAAGAATATTTTTCGATTTTGCAGTTAAATTTTCAATTTTTTTGTCAATTTTTCGCCTGGCTGTGAATGTCTATCATGCAACCAAGCCGCAACCTTCGTTTCAAAAATATTTGCAGAGGAATTTTTGAAAAATATTTTAAAATTTTTGTCACAAATTTGCTGTTTTGACTGAAATGTACACGGATATCCGGATATCCGGATATTTTTCTCAAATCGGATATTATCCGGATACAAAAATTATCCGGATATCCAGTGCCCATCACTAATAAACATAGGGCATTTTTTGAAAAATGCTAAAAAGGATGTAATTTGATGGATGCAACTTATTATAAACTATGTGTATAGCAATGTTCACAAAAAATCATCCACCTAGACGGTAGGAGACGGTTAACAACAAGCCGCAGCCAGGAAATTTTTCCGTGGTAGTACCCCAATCTTAACATATACATATATATAAGTTTGACTGCCGAGGCCCAACTCTTCCGGCTTGGGTGCCCAAAATAGTCGACCCACCCAAAATCCGACCCTTGGACAACTCCGGAGCAAAATTGAAATTTTTGCTGGTACTCACTATGGTCTTTGCGCAGCTACCCATATTATCCATGTAGCATGTCCTAACTCTAAGCTATCCAAGCCAACCATGTATTGGATTCCCTGCCATGTCTTCTGGCTTTGCCACCAGCGGGTAATTTTTTGTGAACAAATTCACAAAATAAAAATCACTATCAGCTTTTAGTAAAATGCCTCTGGGGCAACCGCTAGGGCAAAACGAATGCCAAATTCGAGCTCAGCAACCCAAAAACCTATGTTTTAGGTACCTCAAACCCCTTCTGGCAGACCGTCCGGCCGGTGGATTCGGCCCGGACCCCCTGGAGCCAGGGGGTGGTCAGGATCAGCTATATGGGCAAAGCTACCTAAAACCTAATGCCAAATTTGAATTCTACGCACCGAAAAACCCATATAGGCGAGTTTTTTGGCTTCTGGGAGCCTGACATAAAATTTTTGGTCAGTCACGTGACCCCGACCCAGGTCACGTGACCATAGGCCAAGTCACGTGACCATTCCAGATGCGAAATTACCCCACCAGATTGTTTGTTCTGTGCTTACTAGAGCAACGGAACACAAAATATATAAGTAGATTCCTAGCTTCCTCATACCAATTATATTATCAACGTCAAGCATATTGGCCTGGGTACCCACTTTGGTCTCGGAGGCCGAGAACCAAAATTCTAAGTTCAGCCTGCGCAAAAAACTTGGGGGTCCAAATGTTTTTACATAATAACACTATGGACTATGCTGTATTTATGCATCAAAAGAAAATTTTCCTAGTCCTGAGATCAGATCTGGTGATTATTTTTTGTGAACAAGTGATTTTTGTGAATTCATTTACAAAAAAATCACAAATTTTTTATTACTCACGCTACACAAGGGCTACCGGCATGAAATTTGCACCATGTATAGAGGGGGTCACTACCGTTCTATATGTACCAAAAGTTTTTCGCTCGGACTGAGTTCACTTGCGAAATTGCCAGCAAAATTTCAATTTTAGATTTGTTTGTGAACATTGTTATATTAGTGTAACGTGAAGAGAATAGTTTTTTTTACGTTCAATTGGCTGTTAAAATTCACAATTAGACTAGTACTTGGTCCTCCAAGAGCGAAATACTCTTTTAGGATTTTTAGCCTCTTGTTAAAAATTTTTTCAAAAACTTTGGGTGGGTTTTCCCCCGCAACGTTTGGCATTGTATCAGACTAACGGTTCAGCAGAAGGACCTAATTTTTGCTTTGTGCAAAGAGGAAGAGTTGCCATGGTTGGACGGTACAACTTGGACCAAAAACTAGGGGTCATTTTCAAAATAAATATATAAATTCAGAAAATTTCGCTTTGTCGTAGAAATTTGAGAAAACGCTTAAATTTGTGTCCACGCTCCGCGCTGACAATAAGTTTTTCGTTTACGTCTAGTTTTGGAGGGCGAGCGCTACCCCTTCCCAAGTGCGCCCCGTCTGGAGGCAAGGCTACCGCTTTTTAGTCCCCCTGCTTTGAGATTTACCAGCACCACATATGTAGCCAAAAGTTCGTATATTCTTAATCTTCTTTAAAGAGTAAATTTCACTGATTGTATGAGTTCATGTTCAGTTATATAATGAAAATAGTGTTATGAATTTTTCAGACGGTCGAAGGTTGTCAGATCGATGATGCTGTTTGCAGTAAGACTTGTATTTCTTCTGAAACTTTGTATTATGCACGTGCGGGCTAGGAATAGACTGTGTTGCAATATTTAGCCAGATCCAGTTTTTGTTTTGATCCAACGAGATGATGGTCAAACCTTCAAAATACTTGCAAATTTTTAAACGCTTGTTGTTGGTTCTTTGCTCTTCTTTAAAAGTTTGTGTTGTTTCTTATGGCTTCTGTAATGGTTTTATGCTGGGAAAGAACGAGATTGCAAACTCATGGGAGGACTAGTCATAAAATGGGTGTATATAAATATTGAGGCCAGGTTCTAAAAGAAGAGAACTAGGTCGTGGGCGAATTAACATGGGCACTGTTACTCCGAACAACCGCGCGTATTCTAGCAGCAGGTAGGTATATAACCGACTTAGCGCGAATCTAGCTATCCCTGCAAAAATAATAACATGTAGCCCAGAATTTTTTAATCTGGTTGTGAATATGGGTTGTTTAAGCTCCTCACATTTTTTTGGACCTGGTGGGTCTTTCCAAAGACTAGCCTCTGGGCCTGGGGGTTTCTTTACTGAGGGCGCCCCCATTTTTTCGAGCAAAGTTTTCCGGCTTTTCATGAATTGTTCGGTCTAAAATTGGCTATTTGAGTGCTGTTCTAATCCTGAAATTTTGCGCATTTTTAGTTACATCAGTTTCTGTACAATACAGATTAGTTTGACGGTATTTTCCGCGATTTCACACCACTTTAGTTTCCCGCACTTTTTGCTTTCCCCCACTAGTCAGGGTATTTTTTACAGGGGGGGCGGGGGGGCCCTCCCCCGAAATTGACCTTCCACCTCCCCCCCGAAAAGGCCTTACCCACCCCGAAATCGCCCCCTCCCGGGATTTTTGCTTCCCCCCCGGGATTTTTTGGAGGCCCAAATTTTTGGCAAAAATAGGCCAATTTTCAAAAAATTTCCGGCTTCGCCGGAGATTTTTTCGGAAAAATAGCTATTTTTAGCTTAAATCCTGGCATTTTTGAGAACTTTTTGCGTTTCACCATGCAAAATACGCCAAAAAATACCATTTTTTGGCTCATTTTTGCAAAAAATCTCTTTCTCCCCCCCCCCGGGCCCGGGCCCCCCCCCCGAAAAAAAATCCCTAAAAAATACCCTGCTAGTGAGAAACAGGAACCCAATCACCGGTTTGTGGTCCGAAACCAGACTATATCCAGTGAGGGGGCATGTCCCAATGGACGCAGTCTATATAATATTTCGTTATTGCAAAAGCAATCAAGCAGAAGGTGCTCCAGGTCTTCTTCATCTTCTCCGCATCGAGGACAGGCGGGACTTGTATCCTGATCTATGTGATGCCTGTCGGTTTTCAACAGACTGCAATGGCCTCCAGAGCGTAGTTGGGCCAGATTTATCCTCTGTTTTTGAACAATTCGGCCTGCTTTTCGTCACTGATTGTGTGTGTAATCGTGGATTAATTTTCCGCACAAGTGGATGGTCAATATCGGATCTCCAGTCTTCTGCTGTCTTCCGATAAACATACTTTTGCAGGGTGGGCAGATCCAGTGGTTGTTGTTGTTGTTCGTTTTCGGGCTTGATCAGCTTGGAGAAGCTATACGAGGTCACTTCGGCATCGACTGGCCCAGCACACTTCTCATATTGGCAGGTCCACACGTCGGAGAATCCGGAAAGGAAATGGAGATTGGACCCAACCGCTCAACAGCCTAATTTATTGACTCCGGATGCTTCAGTGTTATCCCAACACAGCCGTGTTCCCGGGAGTTTGGAATCCATTTTCGCCGTTGACCAAACGGATGCTAGCGGCTGGCTTATTCCTTGGCAATTTTTTAGGGGGGGGCCTCCATCGATGGGGGGCTCAGCCAAAACGGGGGCATATTTTTAGAAAATGTTTCGAATTGTTGTGGGCTTTTGTGTACAAACTGCTAAAATCGCTAAAAAATGACTAATTTAGGTGGCTTCTAAGCAAAAATGGTGAAAATGTAGTTTAACAAGCGGCGAAGCCGGAAAATTTTTTAGAATTTAGAGTAAAAGTGGTAAAATTTGGAAATTTTTGGGGTTATGGGGGAGGTTGGAATTTATGGGGGCTTTTCATGGAGGGGAGGTCACTGAATGGGAGCGGCCCCCGCACCCCCCCCCACTAGGTATAAGCGGGACACCTGTGGGTATCTCCATTTTATATGATCCGTATCCAGCGGATTTCCCGTGGAGGTGGTTCCAAGTCCCCCAGAGCCAGCGGTTCCTTTAGCTAGGCAAGGACTGATCCTTGCTTGGCTATTTTGTCTGCTTTTTCGTTTCCAATAACTTCAGTGTGTCCTGTTACCCACTGGATGCATGTTCTTCCATAGGTTTCAAACAGGAGATTCCAGATTTGCTTTCCCATTTCCACTACAACTGCTCCTGGTTTCTTTCCCAGCCGGTCTTCTTATTACCTTCTTAGCTGAGTCACCCATTGGGTGATAGCAGATGTTTGGTCTAGAGACCCCAGCTTCGACAGAAAAAGTAAATAGTAAATGAACTTGTTTTTCCAAAGAGCAAATAGGCAAGATTTGTCCTAAACGGAAGCGTCGACCTTTTGAAGCGGGATACCATCCCTGTACGTAGGTACCGTGTCTATTCAATCGTATTGTCTTATTTCAGGCGTCTTCCATACTTTGCTACTACACAGAACTCTGGGCAAGGTAAGGGTCATGCTCATAATGTTTGGTAACCCCTTTTCCGAGATCGCCTTACTTCTTTAATACTTCTTAAATCTAGGACCGGCACGCCTTTAGAAGGCTCACCTGTTCAGCCAGGTGCGGAAGGCTCCAGGGACGTATCCAGGATTTTGAAAAAGGAGGGGGTTTTGACTAAAATTTATTGTAAAGGAGGGGGTTTTGACAACAATTTGCACTTTTTGTAATGGAGTATTGATAAAATTTAACCCAAAAGGAAGGGGTTTCAACCCCCAAAAGCCCCTCCCCTGGATACCCCCATGGCAGGCTCCTCCTAAACTTAACTTTTGATGCTCCAAAACCTCTTATGCTCAATGATCCGTGTCTAATGTATCGGCATAATATAATTTTGTCGAAGCGCCATCTCTTAATGTGGTGATCAGTTGTAATGGGCAATTTCCACTTTGAGCAAAATATGCGGATTGCCTAGGTGGAGGATCCAAAATTGGCAAGAATGCAATAAATGTAACCTGCTTTCTACTGCTATAACTATGCTAAAAAGTGCTCATAAGATGAGTTTGAGTATATAACATAAGGGAGGAGACCCAAAACGTGGAGGGCATCCCGCCCCCCCCCCCCCCCCCCAAACGTGGAGGGCGTCTCCCAGCCACCCCCACTAAAAAAGGCCAAAAAATTAGCAAGTTTTCTACAAAATTACAAAATGTTAAATTTAGTTTTCAAAAAATTCTGAAAATAGTTTTTGAAATTAGCGCCTCGAAGAATTGACAGAAAGTTGAAATTTTAATTGTGAAATTGAATAATTGTCTTCAACTTAGTCGGGTAACCGGATATCCGTCATTTACAAAGAATAGGCGGATTTGATAAAATTCCCGCTGCCGCTGTCCATCACTCGTGACCAGACATGTGCTGGCGTTCCGAGTTCCGCCGAAAAACAGAAATTTTTCTTTTTTGTCGCCGGGTAGACCAAGTTTCGTTACAGCAAAAGTGCTGTCAAGTTGATCTAAAACACAAATCTGTACTTCCGTTGCGAACTTATAAACTGGTCCTGGTCCTTTTAGATCTGATCCTCAATCACTAGCGTAGCCAGAAAAGTTACGGGGAGGGGGAATGCATGAATCATTCGGTGAAATTTTAATGGTGTGTTTTGAACTAAAAGCTGATAAAATTGAGGACTTCGACGCACTCAACGAAATTGCCTTCGGCTTCATGCTTTTTCTATTGTGGTTGGTGTCGTTTTCCCTTCTGGGGCCAGTCTCGTCCCAACTGGCACCCTCAGACGGCGATTGAGTTTTACTTACTTCTTCTTTTGGTGCCTACCCTCTTGATTGAGTCAGTCATTTAACTAATTTGACAAAAGTTTTTCTGTCAAGCTAATTTAACAAAGCTTTTCTGTCGGAGAAAACAGTGTGTCTGGTTACATATTTCTGTGGATGCTTTGCTTACTTTGTGATTTTTTAATCAGTGATTGTGTATGTACTGTAGATTTATAATAGTGAAGATTTTTGTTTAGTTTCACTATAAAGCCGAAGGAACCTATTCCATTGGAACTGTTGGAACCGAAGATGTTGACTGTGATTTTGTAGATTTAACCTATGTAAGTATTAAACCAGCCTGCTTGTGTGTGTGATGCAGTTGGAGCTTCGATCTTTGATGAGATAGGGGCGGACTTCTCCATTGGAAGAATTTTCTCATCGGATTTGTTGTTAGTAGCTGTATAAGGCCAGTTCTAGAACAAATTCGCAGCCCTTAAATACCTAGGCTGCGGATCCTACCCAGTTCAAAACGGCTGCGGAATTTCAGCAGTCTACAAGCAGCGGATTACCAGATATTTTTAACCGTTTCGACTCCTACAAAGAGAGTCTCATCAGACGGCTAAGCTACCATTACGGCTGATTTTCAATGGAAAGGATGATTTTATTTATCTAATCCAGTCTTTTTAAAGCTTCCAGAGTTTTAATTTCAAAATAGTTTACACCTAGCTTGAAGTTTGATAAAGTAATTATATTTATGGCTAACATAAACATAAACAACGAGCTACATAAACAACAACAACAACAACAACAACAACAAAGCTAACATAAATATTATATTTATGGTTAAGTCATTGAAAGTAACCTTTTTATTTCAAGTCAATACCATTCAACTTGCTTCCCATATTAGGACCGACCCACAAAGTTTTGGAATAATTATCTTTATATATATAATATATATATCTAATTTAACATTAAGTCATCAGAATTAACCTTTTATTTCAAATTCTTTGCTTACGCGGCCATAATTGGGATGACCTTCAATACCATACAACCTGTTTACAAAAGAGCCATAAAGTTTTGGAATGTTTGGAACTTTGTAACTTGAATTTACTTACGAATTTGATGAACAGTAAATACGGGGACAATAACTTATTTATGCATAAGCTAACAAGTTATAAATTCTAAGCAACAGGCACTCAGCTATTGAATTAACTATATAAAGTGCAACTTCATATTTCTATTGTATCTATAGTTTAAGATAGAAACTGCAACTTTGTGGCCATTTAATTTAAGGGGGGTCCATTTTGGGTCATTTTTCTACTTTCTTCGATCTCGCTTATTTTCACTTTTTGTCCAAATGGTATATTTTGACGAGTTTTTAAAATTAAAGTCCTAACTCTTACGGTTGTCGAGTAATTTCACCTCAAAGTTGAGATTTCATGTGTTAAAACATAGGAAATTTAAAAAGCTGTCATTTTTCGTGTGCGCCAAAAAATCTACCGACAAACGTTAAAGAATTTGGACAAATTATGCATTAAAATCTTTTCGAATCGAATTATTGAACCATGGAATAGTTTGCCAATAACAGCAGTACCCTCAACCAGTCCTGAAGCCTCTGTAAGGTCTCTTTCGATTTTAGACCTGTCAAGATTTCTTAGAGGTAGGATATAAAATAGCCAGACAAGTGGCTCCTCTGCCTCATTTCTGAAGTTAGTTCTCTACGTAATAGCATATCGCAACACCACATTTAGTACGTACGTATATATATTACTGATACTAACCGCATATATGGTTGTGTAACCTTTTCTTGTTCCTTTTTGGCTATATTGATAAAGTATATATAAGCAAACAGATTGTATGCTGTGTTTTCTTTACTTCAGAAATAAAGGAGTTTGTTTGTTGGTTTTAACTTTGTAACTAACTAATTTGACCGTAAATACTGGGACAATAATTGATTTATGCAGTAGCTAACAAGTTATGTAATTCTAAGCAACAGGCACCCAGACTATTGAATTAACTATAGATAGCGGATCGAAGATGGCTACGTCCAGTGGAAGGCACGCCGGAAGCTACGTGATTCTTGAGAGCGTTATAAGGCGGATGCTATTAGTCCTTAGCTAATAGTCCTTAGCTGATGTTTGGTTCATTTTGGAAGGCACTTACCCTCCCCCTATTCAGTAACTGTCTATTCCATTCTATTCTATCCTATTCTTCTATTAGACCGTTTCATAATGGGAAATTTGTTGTAGTTGGTTTATGCAGTGAAATTGATGCGTGTAATCTAGCTAGTAATGTATGTATATATATTATGTGATGGCTTTAAAAAATAAAGATTAAAAAAGAAAAACCGTAACGGCAACCTTAAGCCGTCTGATGGGACCCCTGGCGGGGGTCGAAACGATAAAAAACTACCCGCCTTATATTTATTCTATGTCTTGACATACATTACCTTGACTAGGTGAGAACAGCTATCTATTATACTATGGATCAAGAAGCTGACACAGGATTTTTGTCCAGAACCCTCTATTTTTCTACTACTAATATAAGTTTCTGCAGACTGGGATACTAAAAAAGATGTGAGCCAGCCTCAAATCCCCTTTATTTTCTACTACTAACGTATGATTCTGTCAACTAGCTGTCTATTTGGATTATGAACCTCAATCTTTTTCATAAGCGTTTAAGTTTCCAGTGATCTGCATATTCCAAGTATTTGGGTTAGAACCCTAATGTTAAAATTCGCAATAAGTTGCCCACTAAGGTTGTTTGCTTCAGTTTCATTGATAAATGTTGCTATGGATGTGATATTCTATTCATGGTGGTCTGCACTGGTTTAATTGCTGTTCTTTTGGTTATTAAGGGCAAAATTCTGTTATGGGTGATTATCTGGGTTAATTGTAGTTTGTTGTTCTGACAAATGTACTCCTTGCTTGTTACTACTGTAGCTATGGAAATTATAGCTTACTTTGTTGAATTTATAATAGTCCATTGATAATATAAGCGTGTTAGGAAAATTTTCGTCCAGTCCAGTCTAGCTTGAGCACAATAATTCCAGTTTTACCCTCGCAGTCCGTGGGTGTATCCAAACTAGTCATCAACTGATGTTTCGTTTACTTTAGGGAGGCACTTACCCTCCCCCTATTGAGTAATTGTCGATTCTATTCTATCCTATTCTTCGATTAGACCGTTTCATAATGGGAAATTTTTGTAATTGGTTTATGTAGTGAAATTGATGCGTGTAATCTAGCTAGTAATGGATGTATATTATGTGATGGCTTTAAAAAATAAAGATTAAAGAAAACCGGTAACGGCAGCCTTGGGCCGTCCGATGAGACCCCTTGGTGGCTGTCGAAACGATAAAAAATCATACCGCCTATATATTTATTCTATGTCTTATTTGAATACATTACCTCTGACTAGGTGAGAACAGCTATCTATTATACTATGGATCAGAGTTGACACAGGATTTTGTCCAGAACCCTCTATTTTTCTACTACCAATAGGAAGCTTCTGCAGACTGGAATACTAAAAGATGTGAGCCAATCCTCAAACCCATTTATTTTCTACTACTATTACAGGATTCCGTTGAGTGGGTGTTTAGAATTCGGTGCATAATCCTCTATTTTCTACTACTAACATATGATTCTGTCGACTAGCTGTCTATTTGGATTATGAACCTCAATCTTTTCATAAGCGCTTAAGTTTCCAGTGATCTGCATATTCCAAGTATTTGGGTTAGAACCCTCTAGTGTTAAAATCCTCAATAAGTTGCCCACTAAGGTTGTTTGCTTCAGTTTGGTTGACAAATGTTGCCATAGATGTGATATTCTATTCATGGTGGTTTGCACTGGTTTAACTGATGTTCTTGTGGTTATTAAAGGCTAAAATTTGTTAGTGGGTGATTATCTACTAGACTAGGTTAATTGTAGTTTGTTGTTTGTTCTGACAAATGTACTCCTTGCTTGTGACTACTGTTGCTATGGAAATTATAGCCTACTTTGTTGAATTTATAATCGTCCATTGATAATATAAGCTTGTTAGGAAAATTGTCCAGTCCAGTCTAGTTTGAGCGTAATAATCTGTTTCACCCTCGCAGTCCGTGGGTGTATCCAAACTGGTCATTAGCTGATGTTTAGTTTTCTTTAGGTGGCACTTACCCCTCCCCTATTCAGTAACTGTCTGTTCTATCCTATTCTTCTATTGGACCGTTTCATAATGGGGAAATTTTTGTAATTGGTTTATGTAGTGAAATTGATGCGTGTAATCTAGCTAGTAATGTATGTATACTATGT
>JASAND010014184.1:0-11010 GCA_030248195.1 Trissonchulus latispiculum
TACAGAGGGACCTTTTTCACCCTCCATGTCTGCTACTACACTCATCAGAGCGTTCCTATAAAACTAGGTTTTTAAGGTTTTTGTAAATTCTTATTTGTAAGTAAATATAAGTTTATGTAAGGTAAGTAAATGGAAGTAATGTAAATCTTTGTAAATTCTTATTTGTAATGTTTTTGTTTCAATAGAAAGTTCCTAAGGCTTTGCTAACGCGCAAATTCCTGAAGTCTGTTAAAGCACAACGTTCCTTTAACTTAGCTGTTTCCAGACAAACTCCATGCATGCGACCAGTACAAAGATGCACAGTTCCTCCTGTTAATCCATTATCCCGCAACCTCTTTGTACATGCATTAGCTATAATCTTCTATTCAACCCTTTCTGAGAGAGGAAGGTTACCATCGCTTCGCATGTATGGCTGTCCAATGTCCACACCAGTGATGCAGAAAACTGCCAGGGCGTATGCCCAAGCCAAACTAGAAAACCAAATATACTACGGGTAGCTCTGCCTTAATAAACCGGACACTTTATGCTTGGTATACATTTAATTTGACAATTTCATACCTGTAATTTAAAATTTGCTTTTTTGATTCTATAGATTATGTATATGTTAATGCAATTCTAATTCCAAGTTACGTTTTTGCCACATCTTTCTCTAACTTCAAACTAAAAGGGCCTGTATTTGTATTACTCACGAATCTACTTAAAATAAATGTCAAATATACACTTAAATCGAAACTTAACCAAATTAGCAGCCACTCTCCAGAGCGTAGCGGATCGGATCTATTTCCGTTTTAATTCTCATTTATTAGTCTTGTAGCTATGGATTATTTAAAAAAGTTTGGTGCATTGGTGGATTACTATAGTTATTTGATTAAGAAAAATCTTAACTTGACTGCACTGGGTATAACCTAAGCCTTAGTTAAAGGTATTGTTTAGGCTTAGGCTTGGACTTAATCTTTAGCTTTGGCTTACGCTTAGGCATAAGGTTGGCTTGAGGTGGTGTGCAACTTTCTTTCATTCCTTAATTTTTCTTAATTCCCTTTTAGACGAAGAAAAGACTAATCATATCTTGACTGCACTGGGTATACTCTGCTGGGTATACTCTCCTGCATTGGGTATACTTTTGCGTGTTATCATGGATTACTAAGTGTGAGTCTCGGAAAGAGAAACATTCTAACACAAAGTGTTATACAAAGCTAAATTTAATAATCCATGAATACAAAACTTAAAATCATTGGTTTATTCAATTGCATATTTTTTAGTTCGCCCCACTCCAGTTGGCACACACGCTAGAAGTTTGACTGGGGAGAGGACTGACACCGACTAATTGCTTTCGCAATTAACCGAGGCGTTTGACAAGGCCCGTGATGTACCTATTGCTGCCTATGCAATAAGTCCACCACGGCAGCTCCACCCGCAGGCAGCCGTTGGAATCTCGGCGAATTGCAAGCACGGCGAATTGCCAGCATTCATTGCTTGGAGTTAAGAAGCCATTTTATATCAAAATGTAGCTAGACATTTTCTCTTTTTAATGCATGCCACGAAACTAATGTTGCTTTTCTAAAATATTTTCAACACATTTTAGAAGAAGTATAATTTTCCAGAATTTTTGCAGACTCAAGTAAATCTTTCGCGAGACATCGGTTATATCACTCGATACCTCCATCAAATAGCTGGGGACGATTTTTTATTTATTGTGAAATCGCTCTTCCTTATAGAAATAAGCTGAAATGTGTGCGTAACCTGTATTTTGCCTACTTTTTCCAAATTTGTCAAGCGATTACTTTAGCTAGGAAGCAGCAATCGGGGGAACTAACAAATCGTCCCTGGGTATATTTGTGCAGAACACATTTGTTCAGTAGCAGCCCAGCCCTCAGCTTGCATGGTGAATGCTCCACAATCTTTGGAAAAAATTGGTCGTGTTTTTGCAAAAACTACATTTTTTATGATACCAGCCTACAGGATAGCAGTTGGATTGGAAGACGATCATGCTTCGGATAATTTGTCCCTGTGAGACCTTCAGATCGACGCCCTTAGTTTGATTTTACGGCTTGCGAAGTTCAAGAAATGTAATTTGATTTCTGCAAAAATGACAAATTTTCGACGCCAAAACAAGAAAATCGGCTATATCTCACGGTAGAGAAAAGCTAGAAACCTTTAAAAAGCAAAAATGTGAAGCTCAATGAGATCTTTCGAATGAATAGTCATAACTATGCAGTTGCTACTCAACTGTCAGAAATTGGCAAAAACCGTCCTGAACGGAAATCTCGACATTTTGAACCGGGATTGCGCGGAGAGTGTTAGAACGCCAAATCAACTTATTTTGGAAAGTTTCATCAAATTTCATTTATTTTGAGCCGTCAACCAACAATATGTGCCCAAAAGGAGTCACCACCTTAAGTAACGTGTAGGCATGGGCACGTGTAGTCGGGTACCCGACGGGTACCCGGGTACCCGAAAATTTTCGGGTGCCCGGGCCCTGCTTCGGGTACCCGATATCCAGTTAAAACCGGAAAAAACCGGATAAAACTGGATTAATCTGGATCAAGCAGAGAACTTTTTTGGCTCAAATAATGGTTAACCACCGAACATTTTTGGCTAAGAAAATTTGTAACCACCGAAGATATTTTCATTTTATTATAAAATTTAATATTAAGATACTACAGCAGAAAAACGAAGTAATGGGAGGAGGAATTAATCCTGGTATTTTTCAAACCTCTTATAATTTTATTTTTAGATTTGTTTTTAAACTATTAGATTTACTTTGCTCTAATAATTTTTTCTTTAAATTCCTGTTGGAGCAATATGCGGAAGTCGATGAATTAATTAAAACTTAAAATTCACAAGATACAAACAAAACTGTTCGCATCAAATTGGTGACTTTTGCCACAGCTCTGCGTTTTTTCTCTAACTGTAAGTAACAATACGAATTACCATTAGATGGTGTCAATAGTGACAGATATGATCTTGAAAGTTTAGTGATTCTATTTGCCACATGCCACATGGTCAATGTTGAAAAACTTCCTTTACTAATGGCCAACGCTCATTAGGTTTCGATATTTGTCAACTTTAGCTGTTTCTAAACTTAATTCTGAACTAATAAGAAAATGCTCCCAGATTGTTTGAACATTCATTTAACCAAATCTTGAGCACACGAGTTTTTGGATGATTCTTTGGTATGCGCACGCCTTTAGTGACCCAGAAAGTTAATCCAAGTTGAGGGAGATAGTTACTTTGACTTTTTTCGGATACAGCGGAATCGTAATGACAATAAATGAATTTATTTCAAGGAATATTTAATAAATGTCTTGTAAACGTTTAATAAAAGTTCTAAAGGACTTGCATCTCTCATCAGTTTTACGTTTAGTAAAGTTACTCCAAAAGTAAAAGGACAGAGAACGGGAAAGGAAATTGGAAAGTAGCAATTGTTTTCAGGTAAAAAAACTATAAAATTAATCTAAATGGAAAAGTAAACACTGATCTCAATACATAAGTCAATTTATTGAGGGAGTGAGTATAAAATTTTACATATGTTGTCAGTAAAGTGTAGTGTCCGATCACAAAAAATTAAATTTTTTATCCAAGACATTTTATTTTTACGTGGTTTCATTAAGAAATTACGTAAAAGGAAACAAAAAACTACGTAACATTTAGTACTTCGTGCAGGTTTTTGCTTGTTTGCTGCCTTTTGTGCAGTTCCAATTTCCAGAGACAAGCAGTTGAAGTTAGCTAAATTTTGTCATTAGGATTTGCTCTTATAATCCAAATGCTTTCTAAAATTTGTTTACATTTAAAGATTAGAGGAAGCGGACAGGGCGGCGGTGGTACGAAACTTAGAACATTGCTGATCTGAACGCGGTTATAAAATAAAAAACAATGTTGTCTCTATCAGCGTCAGCTTCTGATACCGTGACAAATAATTGAAGGTCCCTATAATCAATTTCATTTTAAGTCTTTAACACTCCTTTGAAATAACTTAGGAATGAAAATCTATCCAATCTAAGCTCAATGTGAATAGAGACCCCGCAAAAAAGTAAAATTTCGAAATGGCCAAATACAAAAAATGGGTTAAAAATTTCCCGGGTACCCGAAAGTGCTCGGGTACCCGGGTACCCGGGTACCCGATTACCCGGGTACCCGGGTAGTGTCGCAATTACCCGACATAGGGCTTCGGGTAGTACCGGGTACCCGGGTCCAAATTTTTGGACCCGTGCCCATGCCTAGTAACGTGTTGTCTTGTAAAGTCCAACAGTAGCATGAACTAGTTTAGTTCAATCCAGCCTGACATTTCAGAAAAGTGAATTTCTGACAATTGAAATTCTGATTTGTGGCATGTTTCTGACTAATGAAATTTAGACAAATGAAATTTTGACTTAGTGAAATCCTGACTAAAATTCTGACAAATAAAATTTTGACTTAGTGAAATCAAGAGTACATAATGATAAGAGTATGACAAGCCTAACACTCTATGCACTGAAAACCAAAACTATGCTATGCGCGCTATCGGCTAACCCCCCCCACGAATTGACACCCTCTCACACCGCCCCTATATGGGTACATATTAGAGATGAGCATTTCGGCCCGTCGGCCCCGGCCCGCCCCGCCCCCCCCCCGGGCCGGGCCGGGCCGACATCCATTTGTTAGCGGGCCGGGCCGGGCCGGACCGAAAAAATTTTATAACTGCGGGCCGGCGCGGGCCGAAACGGGCCGGATCGACTATAGAAAATGTTCTAAAATCGCTAAAATTTGCTGAGTATCTACTCATTCTGGCTATATTACAACAAAATTTAACATTTTGTAGCATAATTTAGCGTTTCCATATTGCATTGGAGCCTTTGAAATAATATTGTTAGTAAAATTTTGGAAATTTTCTTTTGGCGGGCCGGGCCGGGCCGATTCTTGGAGCGGGCCGGGCCGGGCCGGGCCGATTCTTGGAGCGGGCCGGGCCGGGCCGGGCCGAGCAAGATTTTGGAGCGGGCCGGGCCGGGCCGGGCCGGGCCGAAAAAATCCGGCCCGTGCTCATCTCTAGTACATATGTAGTCTCACATAAACTGGGGTCACTCACTCTAAACTTTCATTGCAGAAAAGCAACTAATTGATTTCGAGGCCGTAGTGTTGATTCTATAAAACTATTCTATTAAACTATATTTATTATTAGTTAGTTATTAGTATTACTACTAGTTATTTTAATGCACATCACCTCCCGCATAGTGTTGTGCATTGGCCGGTGAGGCCAATGGCTGGCCAATGGCCGGCCATTGGCCGGCCAAGCCATTGGCCGTTGGCCGAGAAAATCTCGGCCAGTTGGCTTGGCCGGCCAACGGCCAACTGGCTGGCCGTTGGCCGTTGGCTGGCCAATGGCCGAGTGCTGGCCAAGCTCAAATTTACTGATCTTGTGCGTTAACTGAGTTGAAAAATTTAATTATGCTGCACAATATCGTAAACATGTTCCTATATAAACATTACATTAGATACAGTACTGCAGATTTTCACTTAGATGTTGACAATTTTCATCGTTATTAGCGTTGTTTTACAATTAAATTTGCTAATTGCATGCAAATTTTAAGTGCGCTAACAACGTAGTTTTTAAATTTGTCTGGCGGTGAACGTCTCATCACTTTATTGCGGTCCTCCAGCAAAATGAAAACAGAGTTATCGCGGGTTGGAGCTAAATGTTTGGAAAAACAATTTTACAAATATTGTAAATTGTAAATCCTACTATTAAAATAAAGTTTAATTAAGTTGACGCCTAATTAAGCACGGTAGACGAATAAAAATAGTAAATTCCAGCTAGCCAACGTTGACAAATAGCTAAAGAACGGCCAATAGCTTACGGCCAGAAACAGCCAACGGCCAACGAGCGGCCAACGGCCAATTGGCTGCCCGTGGGCCTTGGGCCGTTGGCCGGCCAACGGCCATTGGCCGGCCATCGGCCAACGGCCAACGGCCAACGGCCAGCCAATTGGCGGTTGGCCATTGGCCGTTGGCCGGCCAACGGCCAATGGCCGGCCAACGACCAACGGCCAATTGGCCGGCCAACTGCAAACTCCGGCCAAGCCAAGCCAAGCCAACCATGGAAATTTTCGGCCAATCCCAACACTCCCGCATCACCTGGTGGAACGACTTTTCCGCCGACGAACTACAGCCGACGAACTCCGATCTCGCTGCTTTTTTATATTTTATTGTCCAAACGGTATATTTTAACGAGTTTTTCCTGCTGCGCCTCAGCGCAGCAGGTCTCTTATGTTTGCTCTGCCCTCCAGCTTCCACGCATCTACGTACAAAATATAAGAATTTACATGATTGCCTGTATAAAACAATGCTTTAAGATGGCAGAGCATGATTTGCACATAAGATTCTAATTTGAAATTTTTCATTAACGATGACTCATAAAGTCAACAGGAATCAGAAAAGGAACACATGAAATCAGAATAAACAGGTTTTCCTTTGTACTGACTGACGGGGAAAATTTTCTGACAGCTTTTTGCAGAGAGTGGCGCTTATTGTTTTGGTTTGTACATCATGCAAAAGGAAAAGCTTTCGATTTATACTTCTATATCTGTTACAAAGGATAAAGCACTTGGCAATTGCAAAGTTTGCAGTTCTCTTTCACTTTAACAAACACACTGTAAATCAAAAATGGTATCAAATATGTATTCTTTAAAGCGGCAACGTCAATTCCGAGATTAGCGTCCGCTGCGCAGCAGGCCTACAGTTTATAGAATTGTAAATCGGTAAACATTAACCTTTTGCATGTAATATTGCTTGTTAAAATTAAAGTCGTAAGTCTTACGGTTGTCGAGTAATTTCACCTCAAAGTTGAGGATTCATGTATTAAGCATTAAGGTGCTGGTTTCCTTTCGGCAATTTTTTACTCATATGGCTTTAATCCTTTACGCAAATGGCTAAAACTTACGAAATAACCTATTTCCGTGCTCTTTAACATTCTGGGACCAGTCCCGTATTTTTTCCAAAAGATAGGAAAGTTTCGGTGTTTGGCTTTGGCCTTAGGCTCCCGCTCCCAGTAGGTGACCAGACACCGGATTGGTTATTATGGCTGGAAAGAAGACACAAAATTGACCATTTTTGCTTTTACAACCTATGAGCTCCAGTAGCTGAGTCAGTATAAGCAAAAACCCATTTTGAGGGTCATTTTCGTGAAAATCAGTTTTTTCAAAATTAACTGCGAAATCTTACGAACAATTTTGGACCATATTATATACTCGATCGATATTCGATACAGCGTCCAAATGCACATTTTATGAATTCCTATTAGCAGGAGTTTGTTTTCAGCTAGAGATATGGCCGAAAACCAATTTTGGCAAACTGTGGTTAGTTTGGTTTTGGCTATTAAAACGTTCACAGTTTCGAGAAAATTTAGTGCAAAGTTTAAAAATTTAGTGTCTCCGAGCATTTTGCGATTTTTCTCAACTGTTAAGTGAAACTAAGCGAAGCCCAAAAACGTCCCTCGGCCCGTATGTCCTATGTATGATAGCGCAAAAAGAAATTTTGGCTGGTTCCGCAGTTTTGAGAAATCGATGTTCAAAGATTTTTGGTCTACATTTAGCCGTTATGTCAGAAAAGTTGTGCTAATTTTTTGCTAATTTTGGTGGTTTCGTAAGCTCATGTGAATATCCTGATTAAAGATTTAAAACTATGAATAAAGCACTTTCCAACTCCCAAAATTGCGAAAGTTATAGCGTTTTAAATAATCACCACAAAAGCACTGCACAAAAGGATACCGCCACCTTACATTTTTTCGCGTGCGCCAAAAAACTCTGCCGACAAACACTGATGAATCTGGGCAAATGTTACATTGAAATACCGCTGAAATTTTAAACTGCGATATCTTGGAATTAGAATTTTAATTTAGACATTTAAAATTTTTTATTAATTTTGGAAGGCTTAAAATTTAGCATGATGCTAAAATCGTGTAGTTTTAATCCTTCAACAATTGTTTAAAAACTTTAAAGGCCTAAATTAAAATTCTAATCCCATGATAACGCAGACTAACATTTCAGCGTTATTTTAATGTAAAGTTTGTCCAGATTCATCAATGTTTGTCGGGAGATTTTTTTGGCGCTCGTGAAAAATGACAACTTTTTTCATTGCCTGTTTAACCAAGAGTTTATAATACCAAGAGTAAGACACTCAGCTCTTCCTAATAGAATAAGCTTGCGAGATGCTCGACATATTAAGGCCGAAATCTCGGGGGGGGCTTCTCAGCGTGTGTAAACATACAACTCTGACATTTTTTCAAAAACGGGCTTTTTCGCCAAATTAAATACAATAACTTGGGCTAGGAAAACCGTACAGCAATGAATTTTATATCATAATGTTGCGTAGAACGAGATCTTCTTAACGATGTAAAAATTATTTAGTTCGGTTCAGGCAATCTCTTACAAATCCGGCAATAAAACATCCTTTCCACGAAAATTTTAGGAATTCCATCATTTCTTCAAAATGCGTTACGTTGTTGCCAGATTTGTAAGAGATAGCCAGAAGCTTGCTACACAATTGTTATATCGTTGAAAAAATCTCATTCTACGCAACATAATAATATAAAAATTATCGCTGTACGAGTTTCCTAGCTCAAGTTATTGTATTTAATTTGGCGAAAACGCCCGCTTTTGAAAAACGTCAGCGTTGTATGTTTACACGCTGAGAAGCCCCCCGAGATTTCGGCCTTAATGTGTCGAGCATCTCGCAAGCTTATTCTATTAGGAAGAGCTGAGTGTCTTACTCTTGGTATTATAAACTCTTGGTTGAACACATGAATCCTCAACTTTGAGGTGAAATCACTTGACAACAGTAAGACATGTCTTTAATTTTAAAAATTCGTTAACGTATACCGTTTGGAGAATCAAATATGCAAAAATCCGCGATTTCGGGGAAATTCAAAAAAATGTCCCAAAAATAGACCACCCCTACCTAAGTTCAAGCAAATCAGTGCTAACTTTTAACCATATTAGTTTTATGATTTTCTTGAAATTTTAGTTTCAGAGATCAACCAAAGCCCAATGGTGAAATATTTCCTTAGAGAAAATTTGCAAGACAAAAGTCAAGCTAACGTGGAAAATTTAGATTCAATTAAATGACATTTTCATTTTTCAACTGCAAATTTTAATTTCACTTTATTCAATGAAATTTCTAAAATAAACTTAAAAATAAATTTTAATTAAATTGATTTTATATCGCTATCCTAGGATGAGCCCGGAGATAAAATTTCGAATATATGTTATTTATTTTTACTTTGAAATGAGAACCTAAAATATTTGAAGAAGGCTAAGAAAAATATTTTGAAGTTATCATTTAATTTGATTTAAGTTAAGAATTTTCCTTTATTAAGGTTTGTCAAATATAAAACAAACAATTAAGTACAATAATAACTATAATTAATCCTACACAATTTTTCATTTTTCAATAAATGTTTATATTTTTTATATTTAATTTTGTATCTCAGTCGAACTATATATTATATAGGATCAATAATTATTTTGTCGGATTACGCTAATCATATGCCATCTTCAAAGCATAATCAGTTGTTTCAATTAGGAGCCAAACTAATGAAATCTGCACTATGTAGTGTAGCTTTTCTGGTGGGAGTTGAGTTAACATTGTCACGGTGCAGTTTTTCCCCCGGTGGAAAATTTTCCCCGGAAAATTTTGCGCTTTCCCCCCAGCCCTAACTTTTGATTTTTTTGACCAATAACTTTGAAATTTGGTGTGGGTGTATACTGGAGGCTGGTGAATTCAAAAATTCAAAAATCTTAAAATTTTAAAAATTTTTAAAAAATTTAAAATTTTTAAAAATTTTTAAAATTTTAAAATTTTTCAATTTTTGAATTCACCAGCCTCCAGTACACCCGCACCCAAATTTCAAGTTGTAGTCAAAAAAAAATCAAAAAGTAGAACTTGGGGAGAAACTTTTTACAAAGATCCTGGATTTCCCCCCGGAAAAATTACTCCGCTGTGAAATTTCCGGGGGGAAATTTTGCACCAAAGCCAGAAATAATGCAGATTTCAGTTTATGAATTAAGTTTTGCTCATAAATATAGCAACTAATTATGCTTTGATGGTGAAATATGATTAGCCTGAAACGCTAAAATGCCAATAACAAAATCAACTTCATTGAAATATATAATGAATAAAAATTCTTTAAAAGCCAGAAATTTTGAAGGATTAATTAATATTATTGTTATATTCTAATGCTTATTTCGCATTTGATAAACCATATAATAAAGAAAATTTTATGATAAAAGCAACTCTAATATTTCTTATGCACAAATATTTTATGATTTTATTTCTGAATAAAAATATATGCATAAATTCAAGCTTGGAAACTTTTATCTCCGAGCCCAAGCCGTTAAGCAGGAAAAGGTATAAGGTCAAACTAAAACTTATTTTTGTTTATTTCATAGATATATAATCATATGCAGCAACCAATGCAATGCAAAAGCTAATAAAGAATCATTCAATTAAATCATTGCTAATTTCTAATCTTATTAAGTAAGTATCTTTCTTAATAAAATAAAAACACAATTGAAATTTTGGAAATGTTAGTCTCAGAGTTCAAGCACAGCTCAATGGTGAAATCTTTCCTTAGGGAAATTTTGAAAGGAAAGTTTACAAAATTCAGGTTAACGTGGAAAATTTAGATTAATTTCACTTAATTGAGATTTCAATTTGCAAACTGAAAATTTTTATTTCAGCTTAATTCACTGAATTTTCTAAAATAAACTAAAAAATAAATTTTAATTAAATTGATTATTATTATTCTTGTTCTACCTTTGCCCTACCTACAGATTTGAGTTCGGAGATAAAATCTCCAATATTTCAATTTATTAATTTTTACTTAGAAAATTAAAACATAAAATATTGGAAACCTAAGAAAGATTAGAAGTTATTATTTATTTAAGTATTTCATCCTTATTAAGGTTTATCAAATGTAAAATAAGCAATTGAATACAATAATGATTATAATCAATCCTACAAATCTTTTGATTTTTCAAG